>JZKD02S2100535.1:272521-285886 GCA_000966675.3 Picea glauca | reverse complement strand
AGATCCAAGCAGTCATCAGAAATGAAAGAAACCTAATGCATATATAAGAAGGTTATAACAATCAAATATGACACATACCATGATACCTCGGACCAATTACCTCATGGAGCAAGAGCCCTCTCTGATGCAAGCCCAAGCCGGTGGTGATGGAAACTGCTACTGCTGACAGGACAAGTCTGGTGGAGAAGAAGAAAGATGGGCCCTCAAGGGCCATGCTCAAGTCAACTCTGCTCTTGGTACTCCATGTCTAGGACCATGTGGGCCTCGAGACACGATCTCCTAGTTATCCCTAGATATCGGGGATAACAAGGTCCATTACCCAAACCTTTGTGCTACGGGGCTTTCTTCAAGGGTTGACATCAATGACAACCAACCTTAATCAACAATTCCAACGTAATAGCTGGTCTCCTCAATAAGATATCTAGAATTAGATCAACTTCAATCAGTTTCATCAAATCAACATATTTGGGAAGATCTAGTATGGAATCTAGAATCCTCTCGTTGCTCTTCAACTATACATTGGGATGTTGTGCAGCACCTAATTGTGTCTAAATTTAGAGAGCGCTTCAATGATCCTATTTGTTCACTGATAACAAAATGGTGATCCTATTTGTTTACAAATTATCGTGGGAATGTTTAGAGATGGTAGTTGTTCACTTTCATGAATTCTACTCTTTTTCAAAGTTCATTTCTGATGAATCATTCAACATCCATATTGGCAGTTTTTCAGGCATATCTTCATCGAAGCTCAATTCATAAGTTTTATATTGAAGATTGAAGGGGAGATTAGTTTATGCACTTGTTTATGTTTCCTTATTGGTATAATTATTCAAACTTGTGATTGAGGGGGGGAATGTTAAATGTGAGTCTCTAGACAGTGACAAAGTTTGAGATCACCTTTTTATGAGTTGTCATCCTTATCTGGTGATGAGGTGTTGTTGTTATCCATTGATGAATTGTTAGTGATATCTAAATCTAGAGGTGGTTAGATACATGTACTGTAAATTGATATCATGGGATGAATACATGTGTTGAGAATGGCTTAAGCCTTTTTTCTCCAATTCTTATTTCATGTTGCTTGCTCTATATCTTAACAATAATTTCATAATCTTAGATCTACTTTGAAAAATACATAGCCCCATTTAGTTTGTTAAGCATTTAATCTATAAATGGATTGAAGAATTTGTTTTTATTGTAATTTTGTTCAACCCTCTATAATTGATACATAACCCGAGGGATCCGTATTTCTTTTGTACTAGAATTATTGGAGCAACGTACATACTTTTTCTTTTTGTAATGACTCCAAACCTTAGGATGCTTAGATTGATCTTTTAATTTTAGTTTTATGGTGATGTGGATATCGATAATGCTTGACATTCACTAACATTGTGTTTGGTTTTACCTCGATTACATATTCGATACTTTGTTCTGGGTGTAACTTCATAGGTATATCTTTAAATACTTCTTGATGTGTTTCGATAATTTCATGTATTTTTAGGTTTTGGGAACACAATAAATCTATTTTTATTGTTTCCGTTTGATAACACTGTGCGAGGTATGAAAGGGCTTCTTTTCGAATTAATTTTTCCATTTGATGCGATGAAATGATTTTAGTGGGTGTTGGTTGAAACCCATATGATTTATATATCTCTCCATCCCCTTTCAACTTAATAAAGTGTTCTAGGTGGTTTGTGGCATACGTTCCTAAGGTTTGCAACCACTATACTCCTAGAACCATATCAACCCTTCCTAGAGGTATTGCGTAATATTTTGTTCCTAGGTTGGAATTTTGTATTTTTAATTGAACCTTATGGTACATACCTATGGCCCCTATTTTCTTGCCATTTGTAACCATTACCTTCAATGTCTAGTGCTAGATATACAAAGAGATTTAAATTTCAATGTTCACCACTGGGATATATCGACTATATCTACGAGTAATATTTTTGGTGTTTCTTCATCTTATGATTTTGTTTAAATGTCTTGGTTGTATTTTTCTTCTTCTTCATCTTACCATTCAATTCCAATTTCTAACTATCTTTTGTTTTTGCATTATAGTGGTATAATTTTTTGGAATTTTCATTTTACTTGCATCTATGTGTTTGGTTTCATTTTTCATGGCATTTTGTACATTTTCCTTCTTAATGCTTCTAGGTTTGGTTGCTTGTTCTCTTCTTGTATGTGTGGTGGAATATATTTTTCTTCATTGATTGTTTAGTTAACTTCACATTGATTTGTGTAGTTTCACTCATTTTGGTTATAATAGGGTTGATGTTCTTAGCGTAGCATATTTTGTTGGTCTCACAATACCTTGGTTGCTAATTTGTTAGTTTCTTTTCATTAGAGAAATTTTGAGGTCTAAAATGGGCCATCTAAGGAAAATAATAAAATAAGAGTCATGAATTTTCAAAGGTGAAGAAAAAAACTATTTGTTTTTGAATTGTATTTTTGACGTATGTACTTATAGGTTTATTCAAATTTCAAGTGTAGGCATTGGTTGGATGCAAAATTCAATTTTGCATCCAATGAGTGCCTACACTTGAAATTTGAGTAAACATATAAGGATATAAGTAGAAAATATGATAAAAAAAAGTAGTTTTCTTCTTTTCTCTCCAAAACTATTTACCCTTATGGTTGACATTATCATCTTGAATTTTATTGGTTCTTTCAAAGTTGATGTTGATAACACATTTTTTATTGTGAGGCCCATTTTTGACCTAAAAATTTCTCTAATGCTACCAATTTTGATTTTTTCATGGAATCATCCACTAATACAATTGTACATCTCTAATTCGTTCCTTATATATTGTTTTATATGTAGGTCTATTTCGATTGTTTTGGTGTTAACTCTGTTATTTGAGTTGCTAGAATTTCCCATTCATGGATATACTTGTCTAGATTTCCCCTTTGATGTAGTTTGGTTAATTTTGCAATTGTTTTTTTTTCTTCCACCACATGAACCAATCATATGCAGGCCCATCAAAGTGCATGTAAATGATTTTAATTTTTTTTCAATGTCTTCTTGAACAATGTGTAGTTCAAATTATTCATCTACTTTATCCATCCATATGGTGCTTTCACATGTGTCCCTTCTATTAAATCTCATCATTTTTATTTTAATTTTCAAACAATTAGATGGGGGTGGATTGAGGGGCCTAGTAGCAAGTGTTTGAACCTTGGTTGATGATGGTGATGCATGACCTAGTGTCCAATGGAAATTTGGTTTCACAATTGTCAAGGGTATATTAGTATAAGTAGGTTGTCGATTGAATCAGATGCAAATGCATGATTAGGTGTCAAAGTAGAATAATGTAGTGTAGTAGGTATGGTATAATTTGGAGCGACATTTGGTAGGTTTTGAGACACAAAAGTTTGCAACACGTCTTATATATATGTATATATATTTCCCACATACATATTTATGTATGCACACCATGGAAAGCTCTTGCAATATGGTGAATAAGTTGGTTTGAATGGCTCTTTATGAGTCATCACTTCAAAACTAGTGGAGATGAAAACTAGTTGAAAGGTGAATTCCATAAGAAGTGAGATTGGTGGGTAATGTTGCTAAAAATAGTTTGATGCATTTTTTCAAATGCACATGATTGCAATGCAGAAAACTACACCATATTCTCCATAGAAAAATACTATAGCAGAGAGAATGAAACAAACCCTAGTGGAGAAGTCAGGGTGCATGATATTTGGAAAAATTGAGTAGAGGTTTATGTGTTGAAGCAATTGTAACAATGTGTTACTTGGTCAATTTGTCACCTAGTTCAACCTTGGATGATAGGAGACCAGAGGAAGCTTGGACTAGGAGAAATATGTATGTTTCTCTCTTGTGCATCTTTGGTTGTGAGGCTTATATGAATGTACCTAAGGAAAATAGGAAAAAGTTGGATTAAAGTTCCAAAAAGTGTGTGTTCATTGGATATGTAGACCTGGTTGGAGTCAAGGGATACAAGTCATGGATTTCAAATGAGCATGTGAGTAATTATAGTCGAGATGTCATCTTTAAGAAGTGAAAATTGGAGAAGTTGAAAAACAAAAAGAGCAACTTGATGAAAGAGTGATGTTGCAAATGGTGGTAGTGAATCAAATTCCATCACTAAGGGAGCACAATTAGGTTGAGGAACATTTGGATTCTTTTAGCATAGGTGGTACTGACACTTAACAAAGTAGTATTGAGACACAATAAAGTGAAGATCTTATAACATGAGATCTAATCCCATTGGATCAACCAAACTATATTTCAACTCCAATACATGATACAATTGCATCGAAGGAACCCATAATGAAAAACACAGTGATACCAATGGAGGCGAACATGGAAGAATCAACTAGATCAACTCAATGGCCTAAGAGAAGCCAAAGAGATAGGAATCAACTTGAAAGGTATGGTTATAATAATGAATATTTTGATTATTTTTGTGGTTTATCTTCCATTCATGAGGAGCCTAAAAGTGTTTAAGAGGCTCTAATATATCTTGAAAGTGCGTAATAGAAAAAGGCAATGAAGGAAGAAATGAATCTCTAAAACAAAACAAAACATGGGTTTTACTAGATTCACCACAACACAAGAAGACTATTGGCTACAAATAGGTATTCAAAAATAAGTTTAAGGTTAATGGAATAATGGTGAGATACAAAGAAAGATTGGAAGCAAAGGGATATTCTAAGGGACGAGGAATAGATTTCCAAGAGATTTTATCACCTATAGAAAAAATGACTTATATTAGGATATTGTTGGCTTTAGTAGTGGCTTATGATCTAGAAGTGGAGTAAAGGGATGTCAAAAGAACAATAATTCATGAAGACTTTAAGGAGGAGATATTCATGGATCAACAACAAGGCTTTGTGGTAGGAGGTGAGAACTTGGTGTGTAATCCCAAGAAATCATTTTATGGGTTGAAACAATGCCCAAGGTAATCGTACAAAAAATTTCTTAGGCTTGTGCTCGAAAAAAAATGTTTTTATTTATTTATTTATTTATTTTTATTTTATTTCTGAAGTATTGTTGATCGTTGTGTTTATTACAAAGTAGTGGGTGATATATATTTTATTTTGGTTTTATATGTGGATGATATATTGTTGATAGGGGACAATATAGAGTTAGTAAGAGACACCACGTGACTCATTGTTGTCCAAATCATTCAATATGAAGGATCTTGGCACAATGATTTGTTGTCTTGGCTTAGAGGTAAAATGAGACATAAAAATATAAAGATATGGCTTAGTCCAAAGAATTATATTGAGAACATACTTAATGATTTTGGTATTGAGATTTGTAAAGTCGTGAAAATACCTTTTCAAGTGGGAGTTAATATATCTATTGTAATGTGTCCTAAAAATCACGAGGAAAAGAAATACATAGCTAGGCTGCCATATGCTAGAGCTGTAGGGTCTCCTACATATGCCATGGTATGCACAATACCAAAGATAACACAGTCAGTGGGAGTAGTGAGTGGATTTATGACTAATCTAAGAAACATTGGGTAGCTATTAAAATAGTATTAGGTGTTTGCAAGGCACCAAGTACTATGCCTTACCGGGTTAATGGTAATGCTATTTTTGATTTGCATAGACTTGTTGATGCAAATTGGGTTGGAGACGTGGACAATGGAAATTTCACAAGTGCATATGTATTGAGTCATAGGAGTAAGAGGCAATCCATTGTTGCCTTATGTATTTCAAAGACAAAAAATGTTGCCACACTAGAATATACTAAATAATTTGTCCTGTTATTAATATTATGCAACATTATTGGTATCAAACATAGTAGTTTGGAAATAGAATGTGATAGCCAAAGCACCATTGAAATGGCCAAGAATCCCACTTATAATTCCAAGAGTAANTGTTTACTACAAAGCAGTGGGTGATATATATTTTATTTTGGTTTTATATGTGGATGATATATTGTTGATAGGGGACAATATAGAGTTAGTAAGAGACACCACGTGACTCCTTGTTGTCCAAATCATTCAATATGAAGGATCTTGGCACAATGATTTGTTGTCTTGGCATAGAGGTAAAATGAGACATAAAAATATAAAATATGGCTTAGTCCAAAGAAGTATATTGCAAACATACTTAATGATTTTGGTATGGAGACTTGTAAAGTCGTGAAAATACCTTTTCAAGTGGGACTTGTAATGTGTCCTAAAACTCACGAGGAAAAGAAATACATAGCTAGGTTGCCATATGCTAGAGCTATAGGGTCTCCTACATATGCCATGGTATGCACAATACCAAAGATAACACAGTCAGTGGGAGTAGTGAGTGGATTTATGACTAATCTAAGAAACATTGGGTAGCTATTAAAATAGTATTAGGTGTTTGCAAGGCACCAAGTACTATGCCTTACTGAGTTAATGGTAATGCTATTTTTGATTTGCACAGACTTGTTGATGCAAATTGGGTTGGAGATGTGGACAATAGAAATTTCACAAGTGCATATGTATTGAGTCATAGGAGTAAGAGGAATATACTAAATAATTTGTCTTGTTATTAATATTATGCAACATTATTGGTATCAAACATAGTAGTTTGGAAATAGAATGTGATAGCCAAAGCACCATTGAAATGGCCAAGAATCCCACTTATAATTCCAAGAGTAAGCATATTGATGTGAAGTACCACAATGTGAGGGAAATGGAGGAAGTAAGTGTGGTGGTGAAATTGACAAAGTTCAGATCAGATGATAATGCAATAAATGCATTCACAAACGTAGTGAATGGAGATAATTTTGTCTTGTGTAGAGACATGATTGTCATTCACACTTGTTCAAAGAGATTACCAAGTGGGAGAATATTGGAAAACCGTCGCAATTGATTTTCACAATGTGAAATTAATAAATTCCAATTGTAAATAGAATGTACATGGAATTGCCAAATTTGTTCCTTTCTTTTAGGAGAAAAAAACAATTGCCTAAAATCTTTATTCTTAATTAAAAAAAGGATTAACAAAGCAGAAAATTATTTGTCCTAGGAAGTCCTCTTTTTGTGTCTCTTCTTGATTTTGTTTTCATTCCTTAGCTTTGCATTTCTTTGTTTTTAGATTAACCAACAAAGTTTTTCACTCTAAACAAAAACAACAAGATTCCACCACCTACCCTCTCAGAATTATGGTGTGAAGCCTCTTACAATTGCTTTTAAATGCCAACATTTTAAATGCACTATTGTCTTTCTAGATTGTTTGTTCGTGTTGCTAGGAAATTTTGATGAAATAAAGAGACTAGATTGAATCTACAATGGGAATGGATCGATGTGAGGAACCCCAAAAATAGCTCTGACTACATTACCAAATTTGCAAAACCAAAAGTAGAAATATCACTTACTAACTTGATTGGAAACGTTGAATATCAATTTTATGCTCAATAAAAAACATGCTTGTGGATTAGACTATGTGGAGAGACATTGATCACATTCAAAAAATCCAAATTCTTCATCACGAGACCCACAACCTTTAGATACATTAAAGAGCTTGGAAGTTAGAATGTACTTTCAGGCTGTGTATAATAACTTTTATGAGATGTCAATAATACCATTGCTGAAGAAGAATTTAAACATGTTTAGTTCTTTATTGTGTTAATGTTTTTTCCCGAAATAGATGTCCATGTTTGGAACTAGTTATGAAATGGAAATACTATATGTGACAAACAAACTTGTTTGAAAACTATAAGAATATCCAATTTAAGTAGGATAAAATAGAGAGATCCATAAGGATAAATATAATTGATAAATATGAATGTGATATGATGATTACAAATGAGGATGAGGGCCATATATATACCCACGTAAGGGTTCCCTTTCAGTGAGAGTTGCATTCTTTCATTAGCTATCTTTTTATTACATATTAATTATTAGTTAGCAATTATTGCTATTATATCTTATATATATTATATATATTTATGTCTATTACATTGCCTTCCATTTTGAAATGCTTTTTCCTCCAATCATATTTATGGAAATGCCTTACGTCTTTTCTCTAGATTGTTATGTCTACACTTGGTTCTTGCTTCTTGATGTTGTTATGGTTGATGATACAAGACAGTATATGTTGATGTTTGAACAACATCGAGAAGACATTCTTCCATATATAATAATAATAATAATAATAATAATAATAATAATAATAATAATAATAATAATAATAGCAATAACAATAATAATAATAATAAATATGTAGTTATTTATTATCCAAGGGACGCATCCTTTCATGGATGGTCACCATATTTTCTATATATACGGAACACTCATCATTGTAATAATATATACACATACAATATCATATCTTATGAAAAATCAACATGGTATCAGAGCAGGATAGGGCTTAACTCCCTTAGAGGAGGGCTCGAGAAAATAAGAGAGATAGCTTGGCGTGGTCCCTCTTCAGAGGGAGTTACGAGGTACAAATGCATTGCGGGGTAGTGGATGTCCTAGGGACATGTTGTAGCTATTTAAGAGATACCCAGAGGCCTTGGATGCATTGGTTGTGAAGTCACAAGGGTGCACATGATGAGGTACATATGCATTGTGGGGTAGTGGATGTCCTAGGGACATGTTGTAGCTATTTTAGAGCTACCCACATGCTTTGGATGCATTGGCTATGAAGTCATGTTGTACTATGGATATCCGATGAGCTTGTGTGGCAACAAAGAATACCTCCCTAGTTAAGAGAGGGTGTTTAAAGTTTGTATACTTTAGAGACAAGCTTTGGCATGATGAAGATTGTTTCCCTCATTGAGAGGGAGTATTGATGTTTGAAAAACATAAGGAAGATATTCTTCCATATATATATATATATATATTTATTTATTTATATTTATATATATTATCCAAGGGACACATCCTTTCATGGATGGTCACCATATGTTCTATATATATATATATATAGAAAACTCATCATTGTAATAATATATACACATACAATATCATCTCTTATGAAAAATTAACAATATGAACTTCTAAGTGCTAAACAAAATTGTTGAACTATGAAACGATCTGACCATCCTAATTCAATCTTTTGTGGAACATTGCACTTATCATATTTTCAAGATGAATTGTATTTATGAGATTCATCTCGACTGGCATCAATATTCTTTAGATAGTATGTCAATTGTGGCCATTCTAAGCAATGATAATATACTGACTAGTTAAGATACCTGCTCTTGTGATTAGGATGCAGATAAGGCATCTTTGTAACATAACTTTTTCTTATTTTACTTAATAACATTTTCTTGGTTTACTTTCGATATTATTTCTTCTTCATGCCTTGGTGTTGCCTTGTTGATCACTGAATTTTTATTAGTAAGTATACTTTGAATTCCCATTGTTTGTACTCCAACATCCAAGTAAGTCTTTACTTCAACTAGGTTGGAATCTTATCGAGTCTTGATATTAACTGGATTTGTATTTGTTCCCTTCTCCTCAACTTGGATTTTTTTACCTGAAGATGCTTCCTTGTCAATAAGTTGTTCTAACTTATTTTCCAACGAATTCTTATCATCCTTAAGCTTCTTGATTTGCGCAAGTAGGTTTTTATTATGATTCTTTAAGAGAGAAATTTCTTTGTCTTTATCTACAACAACTTTGTCAAATTCATTTTGCACCTTCTGTACTATGTTCCGATTATCTTGAAGGATAATCTTTGAGATATCTTTAAGGTCTTCTGATGTTGCTAGATTTGAATCCAATTCAATGTCTTGTAATGTTATCTTTTTTTTTTTATAGGATAATGTAACAAACTTCTTCTTCATGTTTAAGATAAAACATCCTAGTGTTTCCATCTAGGGTGAACCCAAAATCATGTCATTGTCATCACAAAATAAGGATCTAACAGTGAATTGTGATACAAAGGTATAATCTCTAATATCATATTGTAGATTGCTTATATCATATTCTTTTTCGTTCCACGATTCTATCTTTTCAGTTATATTTGACTCAGGAATCAATGATGATTAACACATTCGGTACTAACATAATTACTATCCACAATAGGAGCAAAATAAATGGTGATATCTTTCCCTGCAAGTGTCCCTTTGATCCTAAGTAGCATTGGAACCCATTTTTTTAAAGTCTTGAAAAATCTTCCTCTTTCCTCATTATTAGGATCCATTTTTTTTTCATCGAAAATTTATGATAAATAATAATTTGATTATGAAGCTTATATACCCCTTTTTTTACTTCGAATTGGCCTTTTTATTCTCCTCTTAATAAAATTACACACACATAATGTCCTTTTTCCTCGTATAAAATATAAAAAGTACTTCCACTAGTACTTATTGTGGTAATTATATTCACTTTAATCACCCTTTTTTATTCAAATTATATCTTAAAAGAAAATACCTTAATACTTTAACTTTGATATAACATAGGGATTTTTTATAACTTTTTCTTTTCGAAGGACTTGGACACATTTTTAATCTCTTCTTTTTAATATTGTTGTATCTAGATTTAATATAACTTTAACACACATGCAATTATTAGATGTACATATGCGATGGTTTGCGATGATAAACCTTCATGCACACACTCAACTATGATTTTTCTTAAGGTTGGAAGGTCACCACTTAAGTATTGATTACAATCATACACTCCAAGTCGAAAGCAGATTCTTTCTTCGAAAAACGTTGGCGTCAAGGAATCTCAATGGTTTTGGTGGTTGATGGACTATGAATTATTTAATAATTATTATCAATCTATATCTATAGCGATACTCAACAATGTGGTCACAGAGAGACTAATCTCATACGTTGATGGTAGGCCGCTTAATTTTTATTATATATATTTTTAATGTCATGGTTTACACAGTCGGAATCCCAATTTTTGTTACGATTACAGCTGGCGGAGTGGCTGCTATAATCTCATGGGTCTCTATCTAGTCTCCTGGTAAGTGTTTCAATACTTATACATAGGAACCCTATGCACACACATTGTTGGTGCTATATATTTTACTTCACCGCTAAATTATAAATGTTCCCCTTTTATTTTTTGTTTGTGCTCTCCAAAAAATATGTGAACCCTTTGCGTGGCTGATTAAGCGATTTTATCCCTTGTGATATTGGGTCATGATCAAAATTGAGAAAGACTAAGTGGAAGAGATAAATATCTCCCCTCAAACACAAGAACACAAAGGAGAGAGTAATTAGGAGTAGGTTGGGATGGAGAAGAGAGAAGGAGAGCACCTTATTCTCCCATTTGATGTCGATCCCAAGCTCCAATCTATCGAAGCGCTCCTAGTCTTATGCTAGAATAAGCCTGCAAGAAAGACACATAACAAGTGTTGCTACGTAGGTAGTTATCTCATCAAAAGCATGTGCATGTTATAAATTATATTCAAAGTAAGTGTATAGATAAATATACAATGAAGAACATAAATGAGGAAAAACAAACTCCTTATTTATAGTAAGAGGAAAAGTTACAACCTTTTCCTACTTCTGGCACATTCTTGAAGCCAACTATTTGGGTTCCTCCAGGAATCCTCAAGCATGAACTCAATCAAAGAAATATTCCTTCAATGACTCAAGTAGAGATGATGAGACAACATATAGTCATATAAATTGAGAAAGAAGTGCTAGAAAATGAGTTCGTATACTAGAGGGGATGTTACTCATAGAATTATAGGGAAGGGAGGCTTGCTAGATGTTGGCAACATAAATTTGCATAAAAAGACTTGACCTCTCCTTAGACCTAAATGATTGTTTTATATCTTCCCAAAGTGGTTTGGGGAGTTGGATTCCATTAAGTACGGGCAAGGGTCATTGGGAAACGAGTCGAACCGAAAAACCCACCCGAAAACATGGAATTATTTTATATTTCACAAATTTTGAGGGCATCCGTGAGTTGCAATGTGTGAAAGTGAGGATTTCTGCATGTTGCACTAGGAAAACCCCCGAATATGATATTAGGGAATGATTTTAAGTTATTTTTGAGAGGTACGTTTGGGGAAAGTCTAGCAAGCATTATGAAAAGGTTAGGCTATGGCAGAAAAGCATAAGTCTGGAATTTTGTGCTATAACAGATGCCCACTAATGTGTGAGGTCAGAAGGGAAACATTATGACCAAAATACATTATGAACTCTGAGAGACAATGATGCATCGAAGAATTCATGGAGGTTTCCAAACAACTGATCCAAAAACAATAACTATAAGCAAGGATCAAACAAGAGTTTTGTTTCCCAAGTTGAGCATACCCATGCTCAGAAGTGATGTAAACATGGTCACCAAAGCAAGTACATTGCAGATCCATGGAATATATAAAATACAACTAAATTCCATGGCCACGAACAATACACAATGGATACATGTGATATAAATGAAGTAGCAAGCATGACCACAAAGAACACATAGTGGATCCATGTCAAAGTAGATCATAGCCACAAATAGATACACAACGAAGCTATGTCTCAAAATCAATAACAGAGGATAACTGGGACCAAAGAAACAAGCAATATGATACTCTGTGAGTACCAATCTATGAGGTGGAACCATATTAGTTGGGAAGGAGAAAAAAATATGTGATGTTCATACTTCACTTGAAGTCTTCACTACGATATGTCATGGTACAAGTATACACTATGAAAATAAATGAGTCGAAGGTGAACAAAATGAGACATTGTTTGATTACTGGTCATTGAGGTATACTGTTAACAAATGAGAGACAACCCACCAATAATGATAATGGGAGTCAAGGTACGATGGTACTATCTAACACGTGTGAATGAATGAGCTGGTGTCGAACACCTGGTAGAAACTATCAAGTAGGGGACTTTGAGGTATTTCCACTGTCAATAGAGAGGGCACCTGCCACTGATGATTGCAAGCCCCAAGGTACCAAAACACATCTCTAGATCCCTCTCCCAAAGAAAGATGTGTCAATTTCGATGGGAGGCAATCCGCTGGAAGGAAGGAATTAAGGCATCCTCTATAATCCAACACGAGGGGTGGATGTGTTATAACCCTAAATTGCACTATCCCTGCTTACCTGGCATCAGGCCTACTCATTGCCTTTCCTTGCCAAAGCCATGCTGAACAGACTCTTCAAAAACCTCCTAAATCAAGTAACCCGCGCCCTAACCTAGCACTGGGCGTGTTGGGACGCTGGCAGACCTTTTGCAACACACGTGTGAACGCTGGCTAGCCCACTACAGCCCGCGTTTACCTAACAAAGCAAAAAATCAGGAAAGTTTCCGCCAGGACGAAGAGCTTTTTGTCAGTTAACTAGAACTCCCAACCATGCATGGCCGAGAGTTCGCCTAAAACCCTAGCTCCTTCTAGCCTATAAAAGGAGGGGTAGGGGTACTATTCAGAAAGGAAAAAATCATAGCAAAGAAACTCTGCCAAATTGCCAAGTCCGTTTTGTCCC
>JZKD02S2100535.1:236158-246980 GCA_000966675.3 Picea glauca | reverse complement strand
TGATTACTTTGACCTTTTGGGGCTTCTAGATGACATATGAGGGTCCTCCAACTTCGTAAGGCCATAAATCTCAAACCGTGAGGAGTTATGTGACGTTCTACATACCACCATAAATAGAATGACATGTACTATCCATATAGAATAGTATTATCTGAAAATATATCATAGCTCATACCGTTACCCATCAAGCAAACTTGGGTCCATTACCCAAACCTGGGATCTCCAACTTCTCATGGCCATAACTCTCTAACCATGAGGAAGTATGTGACGTTCCACGTACCACCAGAAATGAAATGACAAGCATTATCCATCTAGGATATTTTCCCTGAAAAATTCACTTTCCTTCATCTCATTATTCCAGAATTAAGCATGGGTTCTCTTACTCCACAAAGCGTCTTGTCGTGAGGGCTTTCACCATAAGGGGACCACTTTGGAGTTCATCTATATTTACTTCTTATCAACCATGACAAAAAAATAATGAGTCATATTTACATCAAACAATATTGGGTCCATTACCTAAACCTTTGTGCTACGAGGCTTTCTTCAAGGGTTGACATCAATGACAACCAACCTTAATAAACACATAGATCATGATCAATATGATCCAATGAATGAGTGGAATACACTCATATATAGGGGAAAAAATTCCATAATTAAGAAAATAAATCAAGCAGTTAGATTTCCTTAGGAATGCATGCATGCATAATAGTGATGGTAAAAATAGAAAGTCTAATATAGAACTAGTCATTTAAATCCCACTGAACTAGTGTGTCAAAAATAGAAATTTCTCCAACAGGGAGGAGCAACCTCCTAGGACTATGTAGAGGACAATAGACAGGGAGCAGGTAGCTCTGAAGGTTGTGTGGGATCAAAGGGAGTCTGGCTTCAAAGGGAGTCATAAGGCTTAGAGGGAGTCAGGAATCTCAAAAAAAGAGTCAGTCGCTCAGTGGGAGCCAACCTTCAAGTCTATATGGGAGAGAGGCATCTTTCAAGACTGTCAGGTAGGTGTCATGGGTTGAAATGGATAGAAAAGAGGTTTAGAGGTAGGAGGATTCTAGGAGTAGGATGTCTTCCAGGATGGGATCATGCCAAACAATAGGATGTGCTTCATTGACCGAGGATGCAGCTATTCAAAAGGATTGGAGGAAGGATTTTCTTTGGTGATAGAGGGAGCAGTCAATCATACATATTGGAGGGAATCCAATCATATGGATTTGAGATCAGTTGTGGTAGAGGATCCGGTATGGGAGATAGAGATACTTTCAAGTGATGATGGAGGATGGAATTCATCCCTTGCTAAGAGGGAGTGTTGATTCTTTTGTAGCATCAAGAGGCATTCTCGCTTGTGTAGTTTAGTGATAATACCTTCCTCGCTAAGAGGGAGTGTTGATTTGTGTAGCTTTGGGCAGTTATTGTCACATGATGCTAGGTGTTGGGAATGTGGGAATCCTTGTGGGCACCACATCACGCTTTCGTTTTGGTGAAAACCATCTTGGATTTAAGTGGGGGATTCATGGGTTTGGTGATGAGCTTTGTGGGCTTGTGTTGGGGCTTCACACCCACAAGGAAATCCTAATTTGATATTGAATTGTGGAGGGGCTTCTATGTTGAACCCTAATGATTGTATATAAAGAAAAGAAATCATTGTGACATTTCATATTACATCATGTAGAGTGTGTGGAGACATGATGGAAATATCATAAGTGAGTCTACACTTGTGCTAGGAGGATTAGTGATCTCAGCAAAGGGAAAGTCTGCAAGGTGGCGAATCTGACCCAAGAAAGAGGAGCGAATAAGGTCACACATGTGAGCAATTTTTTTCCATACCATACATGATTTGCAAGAGGATGAAGTGCGTATATACATGGGTTGTAGAAGGACAAATCACATATAGGGTATATGTGATTTGCAGTGGAGAAAACAACATATGTCTGTGGGTTTCCAGCTGGTGAATCGTGTATCTGAGTTTCTGGGCAGGTACAGATCCATACAGGCTGACAGGTGACATCAACAAGTCATACAGGTGGTCTATATAAGATTCGTGTGCAGAAGATATTTCCAGATATTGCTAAGGTTTTCTTTTCTAATTTGTATGGTTATTGGAGAACAAGGATGTTCTCAGTTTTGGTGACTTTGGAGGACAAGGTTGTCCTCAAATTTTGGTGACATTGTATTGGTTGGGAGGGTTGGTTTTTCCCTCAGGATTTCCGATCATAACAAGATTACAGAACTGAAATTTGTGTCTCATGTTTATTGATGATTCATCTCTGATCTTTGTGTTTCTGGTGCATATGTTTTCAGTCAATAATTTTAGTGTAAATTTGTTCAGTGATAACAATTATGTTTTTATTGTTAGATCACTAGGAAGCAATTTTCAGATCTGAAATTAGTCACATAGAGTTGCATGTGAAAATTGGCGTGGTTTCATAGCTTGGGATATGAAGAGAAGGGGATCATATTGAGACATATTTTGGCTACAACACGGAGGAGTGTTATTCTTGTTCTCTTTCTCATTCTTGTCCCAGGTAGGTCTCAGGTGACAACTCTGAGGGAGATAAGAAGTTAGCTCTGAGAGGGAATTATGATTGCAAGTGGAAATGGGTTAGATGGTCTCTGGTTTGAGACATGGTAGACTGTCCATACAAGGAGTTGTGGACTATTGCAACTCGGTGGTGTGGTAGGTTGGGAGTTACGATGGATTGGTGAAGAGACCAGATCACAACAATATGTTGTGTGGAATATTTCCAACCATGTGGATAGACTTCCGGTGACTTGTCATGGTGAGTTACGATGGGTGCAACTCAGGCTCTTTGGCATGGACGAGATGGCTTTAGATGTTTGGTAGGTTGATGAGATAGAGTCTTCATTGGGTCGGAGAGTTTCACATTGTCGAGGTATGACAATGTATGAGGTATTTGACCCAAGAGGATGAGGGCAATTTTCGACATGAGTTGCGGTGGTCTAGAGTGGACTAAAATGAGTGTCCAACCACAACTTGGGATTGTTCATAAAAGGACACGGGATCAATGGTAGCATGTGTAGACATGGAGAGTTATTGGTGACTTGGATGATGGACTTGGGTAGAAGTTCATTGGATGGTCGTGAATTGGGGAAGTAGGATGCTTGCCTTAGAGGATTTCATGGTTCTTATATAGTGGGAGTCGCGAGCACATGACGGGGGCCTAGGATTTGTTCATGATATTCAAAGTGTCTCACTTAGGTATGTACGAGGAGCTTGGTAGGAGGACCAAGAATGTAGTACAGGGATCTGGAGAAGTGGTATTCCAGAAGGATTCAAGGGTGTGTTGCGAGTGGAAAATGTGTTATGGGTTTCAGGAGTGTGTTCTCAGCCTCAAGGATTAAGGAGTAAGACTATGCAATGTTGTTCTGTGATGGACAGGTGTTATTGGATATTGAGTTGGTCTTCCTAGGTTTTGGGAACCTTTCTGGGTAGGGGATATGTGCATGAGATATTTTTCCACACTAGAGGGGAAGAGGAAGAAGGAAGTAGGCATCAACAACAGAGGTTTATGAGGTTGCAGACAGGTTCCATAGGGAGATCTTGTTGGTCTCTGACCTTTCAGGTATAGTCTCCATCAAGGAGATTTAGTTGGTGGATAGCAGAGCATCTTGCCATATGATAGGTTCTAGAGAGTTGTTTGATACTTTCACAGAGACTAACTCAAACTTGTGTGTAGAGCTTGACATGAGAGTCAAGCATGCAGTACAAGGATTTGGTACAGTATCGTCCTGATTAGAGTCGGGAGAGGTTTTGAGGGTGTCAAATGTGTTATGGGTTCCAGAACTCAAGATGAGTGTTCTCTCAGTCTTAGAGATTGAGAGAAAGGGGTACCACATATTATTTCGAGTTAGACATGTGTTTTTTATGCCCAGAAGATCTAGCTTCATATAAGCAGTTGTTCTTGAAGTTGAAGAGGGCCATCATATGCATGTTGTGACCAGCAGGAGCAGAGAGATAGATGAGGAGCAGGTAGATTCACCAGTGGTGAGGCAGGTGACCCCACCAGTAGAAGAGGTACAAAGGGAGAAGGCATCCCCACGAGTGTTGAGGTAGGTGGCCCCACCAGTAGTACCGACTCAAAGAGAGCTAGAGTTCAAAGGGATTTAGCCCTCGGGATCCAGTAGGGAGGAGAAATCTCCCAGGATTGTGCTGAGGACAGTGGACAGGGAATAGGTAGTTGTTGAGGAAAAGGTATGAAATACCTTACTCAATTATTTTCAAATCTTGCCTAGCTAGGACAAGATAGTCGGGAATATCACCGTGGGTTTTATAGCCTCAAAAATATTCTCCCAATCTGTAAGTATTAATTACTAGGATCGAGTATGATTTATTAATGAAAAGAATGTTGCAATATAAAATAAAGTTTATATAAGGTTTTTAAATATACACAGATTACAAGAAGTAAACATGGAGATCAAAAAGCGAAAAGTAACCAAGTCATAATTACACATATATAAGACAGAATAGCAATCTGATTTATTTCATTCTGAGATATCAAAAGTGTTTTTATCTTTACAAAACCCCTGTAAGGGCATGGAAAATCTGATTTAGAGATCCCTGATGAACACCATACAAAAAGACTCTGACAATCAAGAAAAACTGAAATTTATAATTTGGATCAGCTTGACACAAACTGTTGTCAATTTGACTCTACAAGATATTCTTTATCAACCATGAAACTTAATTCACAAATAGACAAGAATACACAGACTATCAAGGATGGATCAACACCTTTAAAACTAGCATCTCAAAAGTTTGGTTCAGTCTTGAACCTTGTTGTCTACAATAAGACCATGCTGTCACAAAGAGAATTAGGCTTTAAATAAACTCAAGAATGAATGAAAACTGAAACTATCTTAGGAAACCAAAAGAGAAAACCTTAGTCTTTCTTTCTCCTTCTATTCTCCCCTTGTTTCTTCTTCTCATTAAGATTTTATTCTTTCCAAATAAGTTGAATTAGTTCAACTACTTTCTTTATTTAACTTAGTTTCACTTAACTAATTTAGTTTAGGAGAAATAAATAATAATAATATAGTTAATGGTCTTTAATTAATAATAACTAGGTAGGTGGGACCACTTGTGACTCTCGTCATTTCTTCTTTTCAAATCATAAAATATAACACAAAAGGATAATCATTTTAACACATGCCACCCTTGTAGCTCCCTTAGATACCTTCCAAACTGAATATTTAAATATCAAAAATAATTTAAATCATATCCAAAAATATATAAATATCCACACGATCCACATTATCCAAAACATAGCTTGTTATCCAAAATTCTTGAAAACCATTAACATTGTCTTCATCAACTCAAATCATAAAAAACTGAATCCAAAATCCATACTTGCCACTCTGGGAGGCAATTTTTCTTTTTTCACTATTGCCCTCCTTTGATTTCCCAGAAGTAGCCCATGGTTGATTAGAAAATTGAGGATGCATTTCATTGATCACATGGGAACAGTCATCCTTTAAATGCACGCGGGAAGACATGGATTTTGAGGAATCGTCTGATGGAGAAGAAGGGGATGCATCTGCTTTTCCTTTATCTTGCATAGGTTGGGGAATATCAGTTTTTATTCTTTTACTAGAAATTGAAAATTGAACAGGTGAATCGGCATGGTAAATATGGACATTAGGATTGAATGGTGGTGGGAGAGACAGTCGTGTTGACAATCTCTTTCCATCAATCATTTGCAGGGACTTGTGGTTGCAAGGACACATGTGGAAGAACGAAAGTTATAGGGATGTTCTGAGGCTGGAAAGGAGGTCCTTTTGGCCGAGGGTGTATTATTCCATGACCAATCTAGTTAAAGAACCCATCTTGGAACAGTTGGTTCAATTCTTGGGGATCAACATCAAAATGAATGGAAAATCTAGGCCTTCTAGGCCCTTGGTTCCAATTTCCCCTGCCTTTCTTATTTTTTCCATGGTTTCCCCTACTGAAGAAACTCATCATGTAGCAGAGGTTCATCAGTAACTAAGCTCTTAATAAACCTTACATGACACTCTGATTACATGAATTGAAAATTGGCTCAGAAATTGACATGAGATACATGCAAATCCATCCATAACAAACCATTTAATAATCGTCAAGTGAATAGGGGGTGATAGGGTTCATGGGACATATGGAGGAGTGTAATTAGAGAAAAGTGGTATAATGATAGGGGATTACTACACGAATATTGTTCAGCAATTAATTAAACAATTTAACTGTGTAATAAAATATCAGTCACCAATCCTTGTTGGGTTATTCTTTGTCTCTTTTACACATACTTCCTTTTTAATTTATTTCAAATAACATGGATTCCATAAATAAAATTAGGATTATGAGGGGAATGTAATGAGCAAAAAGTGGTAGAATGGCAAGGAAATAATATGGATATTGTTCAAATGAAAATAAATCAAAACATGCAATCAAACATATATCTGTTTCGACCTTCAAAGTTCAACAGTATTCACTTTTCAAAATCACAATTTAAAATGTTACTTCCTTTGACAAATTTGTTTTTTGGCTTCCAAACAATAATCTATATGCCTGAAACTATTTAATTACATTAGCCTTTCTATTCATATAATCATTACATGACATTCATTACGAAAATCATTGCAGTCGATATGAGAAACCACAATAACCCTTTGAGCCACAACCATTAACTCAATATTTAATATTTAAACCGACAGGAACATGCACAGTATTTAACCCTTGTAGCTCCCTTAGATACCTTCCAAACTGAATATTCAAATATCAGAAATAATTTAAATCATATCCAAAAATAAATAAATATCCACATAATCCACATTATCCAAACAGAGCTTGTTGTCCAAAAATTTTGAAAACCATTAACAGTGTCTTCATCACCTATAATCATAAAAAACACAATCTAAAATCCATACTTGCCACTCTGGGAGGCAATTTTTCTTTTTTCACTGTTCTCCCCCTTTGATTTCCCAGAAGTAGTCCGTGGCTGATTAGAAACTTGAGGATGTATTTCATTGATCACATGGGAATAGTCATCCTTCAAATGCACGCGGGAAGACACCGATTTTGAGGAATCATCTGATGGAGAAGAAGGGGATACATATGCTTTGCCTTTATCTTGCATAGGTTGGGGAATATCAGCTTTTAGTCTTTTACTAGCAAGTGAATATTGAACAGGTGAATTGGCATGGGAAATATGGACATTAGGATTGACTGGTGGTGGGAGAGACAGTCGGGTTGACAGTCTCTTGTAATCCATCATTTGCAGGTACTTATGATTACAAGGACACATGTGGAGGAATGGAAATGCTAGGGATGTTCTGAGGCTGGAAAGGAGGTCTTTCTAGATGAGGGTGTATTATTCCATGACCAATCCAGTTAAATAACCCATCTTGGAATAGTTGGTTCAATTCTTAGGGATCAACATCAAAATGGATGGAAAATCTAGGCCTTTTAGGCCCTCGGTTCCAATTTCCCCTGCCTCTGTTGTTTTTTCCATGGTTGTCGCTACTGAAGAAACTCATCATGTAGCAGCAGTTTGTTAGTAACTAAGCTCTTAATAAACCTTACATGACACTCTGCTTACATGAATCAAAAATTGGCTCAGAAATTGACATGAGATACATGCAAATCCATCCATAACAAACCATTTAATAATCGCCAAGTGAATAGGGGGTGATAGGGTTCATGGGACATATGGAGGAGTGTAATTAAAGAAAAGTGGTATAGTGATAGGGGATTACTACACAAATATTGTTCAGCAATTAATTAAACAATTTAACTGTGTAATAAAATATGAGTCACCAATCCTTGTTGTTTTATTCTTTGTCTCTTTTACACAAACTTCCTTTTTAATTTATTTCACATAACATGGATTCCATAAATGAAATTGGGATTATGAGGGGAATGTAATGAGCGAAAAGTAGTAGAATGGCAGGGAAATAATATGGATAATGTTCAAATGAAAATAAATCAAAACATGCAATCAAACATGTCTCTATTTTGACCTTCAAAGTTCAACAGTATTCACTTTTCAAAATCACAATTTAAACTGTTACTTCTTTTGAAAAATTTGTTTGTTGGCTTCCAAACAATAATCTATATGCCCAGAACTATTTAATTACAGTAGCCTTTGTATTCATATAATCATTACATGACATTCATTAAGAAAATCATTGCAGTCGATATGAGAAACCACAATAACCCTTTGAGCCACAACCATTAACTTAATATTTAATATTTAAACCAACAAGAACATGTACAATATTTATAACCATTTGTATCCATCAATTATTTAAACATTGTCCAAAGCAATCAACTAGACGTTATAACTCTTAATCGGGCCTCAAACAATTCGCACATAGGTGACCCCTTTATATAGCCAACATAATGATTGAACCAAATAACATTCAATATTATGAGCCCAAGCTTCAAACAAATCAGTGTGTACAAACTTCTTCCAAAATTTCCAAATGAGGGACGCAACCAAAATCATGCCCAAGCAACCAAGCATGCACAGTGCTCCATAAACCATCGACTAGAGTAAAACGATATCAATATCATATTTAGGGTTTAAAACAGCAAGTGGAAGGTAAGAACAGGTGGTTCGACCAGAGGGTTAAGACTTCGAATAACGCAGACAACTCATGCCTTTCACAATTTACCACAGAACCATAACATGTAACAATACTCTTGGCTGTGAGGGTTACCAAAATGCCAGACTATCAATTCCAACAGGAAAATGAAATGAAGCCAGACCCTTTAATCAACACTGTAAAATGGGCGACTAAGCACAAACTTGTGCCCAACCAGAAAGCATCCTTAATGCTTATATCAACTTTTGGGTGATGTTAAACTCATATTGTGCAATGTTCTCCAAGAAACTGTGTCAGTGAGGGAAACGCAAGGTAGCTAATAGCTCATAGTTTTTCCAAGATAAGGCACAAATATTTTAATCTTTCATCAGTTCACATTACAACCCACAGGGTCAAAAAATACTAGCCACAGAGACAAACATGGAGTGGGAAACTTAAACACAGAGACCTGTTATGAAAATCCATAATTAGGATACGCGGAAAGCTCATAGCTTTGGTAAGCCATGATACTCAATTTCAACAGAGATGTCAGAGCCAAAACCCAAACCATGACCAAGCAGGCTTCACTGCCATTTTTATACAATAAACCCATGCAAATATTACACACAGCAAGGATATCATAACCATTTCTTTTTTTTAAGTGCCAACAGTCCAGAATAATCACCATAAGAAACAACAGACACAAACACCAATACACAGTTCAAATATCTCATAAAATCTCAAGAATAGCATAGACCATGAGCAATCCAGAGCCAAAAGTTGATTCAAATGGCAGAGTAACCATCATGGATGGAAGAATAAGAAACTCATACCTGGAAAATCCTGCGTGAGGGAGAAAACTAGACTGTATACCTCATTCATGGTCGAACAATGCGGAGAAGCAACAACTACCAGAGCCAAAACCAAAATGCAAGAATGACTAGGGTGGTGGGCTAGAGGGGAGTTTGTTTGATGTGCAGTAAATGCACGTCTCTTCTCCCTTCCAACCTCATTGAATTCAAAGTATGATCCAAGACAATTCACGATAGCACTACACATTAATAAACCAAATGTCCATTGTCATATCACATTTGCAAAGTGCGCCACCCCTTTGTAATGTCCAACTTCTTTAAAATAACCATGTGCTAAGAACATAACCTAATTTTCAACCATATATGAAATTCAAACAAGGCGCATAGTAGCAAGGTTCAAGAGCACCCATCCTTTGTCATAATAATGCACAACATTAGAACTTGAATATAGTTCTTTTATTCAAAAGAGCTCCATTATTATCCTTTATCAAGATCATTTAAACCATTTAATGCCATGTTCAATGCAATATCAAAGCCAAAATTTATAATAATTCTTTCATCCACAGGGCAGTCTTAACATATTCTGTGAGAGATCAGCAAAGCCATCCAGTGTCATGTTTTAATCAACCAACCATCACACGTTACTACAACATTTTAAACCATGATTTGAAACAATGAACTGTAAAAAACTGTGTGGGTACCATCACATAAGAAAACAAAATATGAGTGTAGCATATCCACCATAGTGCCATAAGTCCAACAAGGGAGTCCCACCTACTAGTTTATTATTAACATAGATATATAAAGCTTGGCAATCATTTGCGAGCATAGTATTCATCGTTTCATTTTTAAGCGTCAACAAATTGGTGACTCCACAGGTAAATATGTTTCCAACATACTAAGAACTCAAAATGTTTGGTTTTGCATACCAGATGAATCGTAGATCAAAGAAGATATTTACCAGAATGATTATGCAACAGGGGGAAGTGAGGTGGTTTAAGGGAGAACATGATTCGAGACTTTGGGAATAATTCATGGAAAGTGTTACGTATGAGGGGTTTATTCTTGTATGCATAACATTCGATCAATCACAGTGAAAGCATTTATTTATTTAAAGGAGAAAAATTTATGGTGTGCTCTTTTGAATCTCAGGGTGGAGGGAAGAAAGGGAAGACAAAAAGTAGGGATGAAAATCCAATTATCTATCTAATAGCAGTAATGGAAGAAGAAAGCAATTTCAGTGATGTCTAAAAGGGCGACATCATAACAATTGTGTAACCTTATTGTTATTGATTAACAATATGTTAAGAACCAAATGTCAATATAGCATAGAAAAACCTCAGAAAAAGTACTCAACACCTTGAAAAAGAGATAATTTCATATAATAAGCCTCTTCGAGGGGGCAACCTCCTTTTACCCCACTTAAATGTTCA
>JZKD02S2100535.1:207135-231746 GCA_000966675.3 Picea glauca | reverse complement strand
GGAGACTAGGAGGTATAATTACAACTAATGGCCTAAAGCCGACATAAATAAAATAACATTACTAATATAATATGCCCCAATTAAGGGGTAATGAGCCAATAATAGGGCTTAACACAATACTTACAAAATAACATCATTGTGGCAAAACTGATCCAAAATTTATTTCTGAAAAGAAAAGAAATTAATAAAAGAAAAGAAATAGAAATGAAAGAGCAGAAAAATAAAAACAACAAGCAAAAATCAAAGAAGTGAAACAAAAATTATAATACAGAAGTAATTTTCATGCAGCGTTTAATTCTCAATTGGTTCCACATAGTGTTTCAAGTGGGAACCATTGGTGCTATAGGAAAATAATCGCTCTTCCAAGTCCTTTAGAAGATACGAATTTGCGCCCAAGACAAAAGAGATTTTAAAAGGACCCAACTATAATTTTTGAAACTTAGAATGCCTTCCTCTACCAGCATGAGTTGAATCCCAAAGAAAGACTTTCTCATTTACCTTAAATCTGACAGCTTTTGCACTTTTATTGAAATATTTCTTTACGGTTTGGCATTTATCCTTTGAGAGATATTAGAAGAATTTAATTATTCAATCTATAGCATCAGTCATAGAGAAGAAAGTTCCAACAAGGAAAAATAACTTCTTGACCATAAACAAGTTGAAAGAGAGTGAAACATGTGCTTACCTTTGTAGTAGTGTGATCTTCCCAAAGGGCGTAAGTGAGGAGGGTGTGCCATTGATGAGGCTTATATTCAATCATCCTCTTGATAATTCGAACCATATTTTTGTTAGTAGACTCGGATTTCCCATTTCCTTGAGGGTAATAAGTTGATGAGGTAAAATGTTTGACTCCCAGCTTAAATTGTACAAGATGTGTGTACAATTTTCTTTTTATTACAGAATACAATCCTTGGGGTTTTTCAGCAACAACTGAATAGAGTACAACTCTGCAAGAGCATCATCTCTATAATGCAAGACTCATCTTACACCCTCAGCACCAACTGAGATGAGGCAACAATCCTCAACAAATATCAATGTGAAACAGGTATGCGACCTGTCAGTAGTGAAACCCGTGTGTGTACGCGCCCTGGCTCACTACAGCCTGTGTATGTACACAGCCAATATATACAGCAACCTGCATGTGCCTTCTGAGCTATTAGGGTTTATCCTTTTCATCACACACTCATATCCTCTGCAACCTGCAAGAAGAATTTCTTCTGTCTTCCACTGTCCAAACTGACCACCAGCCAATCACAACACATCCAGGCTCTCCAATAGCTTACTCATGCTCCACAACCAATCAATATGAATTCTAACTCAATCATGTATAAGAAACTAGTATATCATAGCAATCATATCACAACTGAATCACAGGAGTAATGCTCACTCCATCAACCAACATAAATAACATCAAAATAGCCATACCAAGAATGCCCTAAGAATTCACAACAAGCAATACTATCAATCAAGACAATAATGTAACCATGCTAGTGTATCAGTGGCAGATTTGAGCCCATAAAATGCAAATCTGGAACCCATTTCAATCTTCAACAGCCAGTCATCATCTCAAACACAAATCTCCATGATTTTATCCACTATATGTGCCTTGTCCTCATACAGCCCGCATATGTACGCACCTTGGCCCATTACAGCCCACGTACACCTTAGAAACTAGGGTTTTTGAAGCTCCGAGACTTTTGTCGTCAAGATCTCTGATATTGCCAAAACTTTGATGCATCCATGAGATCCTCCTCACGCTCTCTTTCTCAGAATAGATCTTCAATCATGCTCAAGAGATCCACACCAAATATGCTCTCACAAGAGGCTCTCCATCAATACTCCAAAAAGATAATCTCACAAGAAGCTCTCCATAGATCCACCAAAAAGGATATCATACAAGATACCATTGATATCTTATTTATACTTTCATCCTCTAGGTCACATAACCCATTTCTATGTCACTTACCCTATTTTCCTTATTTTAGGGTTAACCACTTTCCATAAATAGAAAGTTCTCCAATACTTTATCATTTAAATATTCCTTCTTGATTTTGTCACTTCTCTTTATTATTTAAATAATCCACCTTGACTTTGTCACTTTACTTTATCATTTAAATAATGATTTCTTCTTCTCAAGCACTTTGACTTCTTTTGACCTTATGGGGCTTCAAGCCATCATATGGGGGTCCTTCAACTTTGTAGGGCCATAACTCTCAAACCGTGAGGAGTTATGTGACATTCCACATACCACCAGAAATGGAATGACAAGAACTATCCATATAGGATAGCTTCACCAACAAAATCACTGATCTTAATCTCATTATTCCACATATAAGCATGGGTTCTCCATCCACACTTCAAGGATAACTCAACTGTAAAGCATCTTCCCGGGAGGGCTTTCACCATAAGGGGACCACTTTAGAGTTCATCCATTTGTGCACCTTATCAACCATGATAATATCAATCCAACTATGCATCATGTATCAATTAAACCTCATTGATCCATCTTCATCATATCAATGACAAATCATTGATCCATATTCACCGATTGGTTTCCACTTGACATCTATCATTATCATCAAGGACAATACATATACATTGTTCATCAATCAATCAATCCTATCAATCAATCCATCCATCAATCATTTAATCACTTGAAACAAATCAATCAAACCATTGGCATCAATGACAACATGATCCAACATGTTCATCCTGTGAATGTTTAAGTGGGACAGCTTCAGTCCATTTCGTACAATAATTTGTGGTTTTCAAGATAAAAAAATTCCTTGTTGAAGATGGAGGATTAAAAGGACCGATAAAGTCCATACCCCATTTTGAAAAAGGAAAATTAGGGAGGACAGGTTGCAAAGGCATGGTAGACAGATGTTCTTTCCCAACTAATTTTTGGCACTTGTCAAAAGATCTTGAAAAGTTATAAGAAAATCGAAAAATTGAAGGCCAGTAATAAATTTTTCTGATGATTTTAAAAGAAGTAGTTTTAGCAGAAAAGTGGCCACCCACATGAATAATAGAATCTGAAGATCCATGGGTTTCTTGTAACAGTTTATGTGCTTCCTCATTATTTACACAGCGAAGTAATATACCATCGGAAGATCTCCTGAATTAGAAGTCTCCTAAAATAACATATCTAGAATATTTAAGACAAAGCCTTCTCCTTTGATGAGTATCTAAGTTATCTAGACATTTCTGATTTTGCAAGTAATACACCAGATGTTTATACCAGGGATGTTCAGCTATAGGAAGGATTTGACTATCAATGTAAAATAACGTTGAAAGAGGATTATCTTGTTCGTCAATTTCTTCACTTGCTTTAGCATGTTGAGCCAAGTGAAGGGCTAAGTCTCATCCCTTAATTGTTTTCAAAGTCATGATGGTTAAATCATGCTCCTGGATCTTGGCAATCCAATGCACAAGCTTCCAAAGATAAGTCTATGAGAGCAAAAACTTGAGAACAGGAAAAGGGACTTTTACCAATGTGTGCTTTCCTAAGATAAAGTGGCGAAATTTCTCCACAGCTTTAACAAGAGAAAAAGCATGTTCTTTGATATAAGAATATATGAATTCATCATGTGACAAGATTTGACTCATGTAAGCTATTGGTTTTTTGTTATTATGGTCATCACATTGTATGAGAACAACAGAAACTACTTCCTTCGTGGCATTAGTGTATATAATAAAATATTTCTCAAAATATGGCTTCGCCAAAACCGATGCAAAACTAATTTCCTTCTTAATCCTCACGAAATCATTCTCGGCGTCATCAGTCCAAGAAAAGGAGTGATCTTTCTTGAGAAGATTGTGAATTATTTTGACCATTACAGCAAAATCAGGAACAAATCTACGGACAAAGTTGATAATTCCCATAAAGGCTTGAACCTCCTTTTTGGAAGTGGGGCCAGGAAGGTTTAGAATAGCAGCAATCCTTTAAGGATCTATTCTTATTCCTAAATCAGAGACAATATGCCCAAGCATCTTGCCCTTGGTAACATCGAAAATAGACTTAGAAGGATTTAGAAAAATCTTGAACTTTCTGCATCGCATGAGAACTTTTCTAAGATGACCAAAATGATCCAATCGGTTCTTTGAATATGCAGTCAAGTCATCAAGATAAATCTGAATAATCTTACCGATTAGATTGTCAAAATATATATGCATATCTTTTTGGAAGGTGGCACCTGCATTAGATAAACCAAAAGGCATACGTTCATAATAAAATGTGCCCCAACATGTAGTGAAAGTGGTTTTGAATTTATCAGTCATTTTTACCTTGATTTGATTATAACCAAAAAAACCATCAAGTAAGGTCATCATTTGTGACCCTGCAACTTGCTGCAAAATCATTTCCATATTAGGGAGAGGAAAATAGTATTTTATGCTCGCTCTATTTAATGCATGGAAATCAACACACAATTGGATCTGACCTGCATTTTATCAAACGGGAACCAAATTGAAAACCCACTCGGAGTACTTAACAAGAAAATTTGTCGCATCTTTCAAGAGTTTTTCCAACTCCTTCCTAATAGTATCTTCAAGTGCGGGGTTAATGGGTATTTGTTTTTTCCTAACTGTTTTTATACCCTCCTTGGTAGGAATGGCATGTTGTATAAGAGAAGGATCAAAACCACGAAGATCCTCATAAGACCAAGCAAAAACATCTTGAAATTCACGAAGTAACTCAATGAATTTTAACTTTTCTTCATCGATACATTGGGAACCTATCTTAACATTCTTTGGGGAATTGGGCATTCCAATGTTCAAGAAAATGGTTTCACCCACTTTCCTTTTTTACTCCTCTTCTTTCTTCTTTTCTTTGTTTCCTACATCATTCGATGAAAATGAACTTTCTAGAGGAGTCAAGCCCTTCATAATTTTGTTATTTTCCATGGATATAATCTCTTTCGTTTTATATGGTTAATTTTGTATGAAATCATAGATGCTTTCATCACTAGGGAAGACATGCCATGACTCTACATTGTCAAGGATATGAGGATGATATAAATATTGAAAAGTACAATCAAGTCTTTGTGGCATAAGTTTTTGAGTAGGAGAGGCTGCAAAAATAGATAACCTGTCAGCCATTGAATTCAATTGCCTTTTAACATGAGTGATGTTAAATGATAATAAGTTCGAGATAAGCATCCAAACATATTGGGCTTAGTGTTTCATTAACTTGTTGCTAGGAGAATATATTTTACGTACAAGGTTCACAACAAGCTCAAAGTCCCCAAAAATTGTAAGGTGTCCACAACCTAAATTATAGGCATTTTCAATTCCTAGCAATAATGCTTCAAATTTAGTGACGTTGTTTGTGCAAGAAAATTCTAACCTATAGGAAAAGTTGTGAATTTTACCTACAGGTGAGTACAAGATAATGCCAGCTCCATTACCATTGTTGGAGCATGAGCCATCAAAGTGCATGTGCCACATACCATCCTCCAGATCAATTTTTTATGTGGTAGTGTCGTCCTCATCCGCAAATATGGAGTATACCCCTAAATCCTCCTCGACATATTTTACATTAGGTTGTGGAATGCTTTCTATGTAAGGATATATTCTTCCTTCCCTTAGGACTATTATATTCTTTCCATTCCAAGGAACGGATAAGTGTGTCTCGTTAAGTAAAATATATCCACATGTCAAGGATTGTCAGTCTCTTCCTAAGATGATAGAATAATTACTTATTGGCTTGTCATTTACCTAGATATTAAGGGTTGTCATGATTTCAGGATGTGAGCACAGAACCAAAGTCATGTCTTTTATTTCACCTATAGTCGACTGTTGTATACTATTATATGAGAGCATGCTTCTAGAATTTCCATTGGTACAAGACAAGCCTAGCTCTTCCATAATCATTGTTGACATTACGTTTGGGCCCGAACCGTCGTTAATTAGGCAACAATGGGCTATTTTGTCCATAATATTTACGTAAATGAAAAATGGGGGATTTTTTATAGGGTGTCTAAAATTATTTACACTTACTTTACTTACAATAGAATCCTCTTCTTTTACCTCTTCACAGAGATTTTCTATGGTGGAATATTTTCCTTCCATGAAATTGTTTAGATGCTTTTGTTGCTCAGGGACGAAGACCATGTCCAGAAGAGTAGCATTGGCCTTGATATTATCCAATTGGTTGAGAATATTATATTTGGAAGAGGGAAGAGGGGAGGGAATTCCTGACTGTCAGGAGTCTTGGTAGCTTGTTCAATAGCAGCTTGCGAAGATGAGCTTGGGATAGAAGAAGTACGAGGGGGATCATATTTTCCTTTTGAAGCATGGGATTTATTCCTAGTGTTTATGATTATGATATCCTCTAGTTTTGCCCAATCTAGAATATCAATGGTAGTTTCAAGCCTTTTTCCAAATATTTTATCTTTGGCACTCTTCTTTACCTCACAAGTACTTTTCTCATGATTTTCCTCGCAAATTTTACACCAAATGCAAGGCATGATGGCCTTGGGTTGAAAGTTGTTTTCATTAGTATTCCTAAAATATGATGAAGAAGAAGACGATTCCCTACTACTAAGTGAAGGGGTATTTCCCTTTCACCGATATGCTATCATTCGATTATTCATATCTTATACAAGTTGTAAGAGGGCAAACAGGTATGTTCTTTAATTGAGTCTCCCTTGGGAATACATGTTCTTTCTAGTTGTTCTTCATACTCTAGACAAGTATGAAGAGCAGAACCAATATTTTCAATAGATTTTTCTTCAATCCTATGCCGATAAGGGGAAGGTAGAGCATTGTAGTAATGCATTAAAGCGGCTTGGTTCTGGGGGCAAATAAGCTTGGGAATTTGATAATACAACTTGGTGAAACGTAGGTTAAAAGACTTTATAGTCTCATTGTCTTTGTACGTTGTTGGATTACTGAGAGGGGGGTGAATCAGTAATAGAGCAATCTAATCCTTTTTAACCATATAATGCAAGTGTTATATGAATGTACTATTATCATCCAATATTTGCAGAGTAAATAAAAAATGAACAAATGAACAATCATACACATACACAGTACACCAGTGTTTTTATGTGGAAACCCAAGCGAGAGAAAACCATGGAATGCTTTTTCTTATATGTCTTGAAGAATTACATTCATTGGAAGCACCAACTTCCTTTGTTTTCCAGCTACAACTAGAAGGAGGCTCCAACCCCCTAGTTTCTCAGGATACAACTTAAGGGAAGCTCCAACTCCCCAATTCTCTGGCTACAACCAAAAGGAGGCTACAACCCACTATGTTCTCTAGCTACCACTGGAAGGTAGCTGCAACTAGAAGGACGCTACAACCCCCTATGTTCTCCATCTACAAATGGAAGGTGGCTACAATCACCTGTCCTTGCCCCATCCAACCGCCTTGACGTATAAGTAGAATGATGGAACCATTGTCACACTATCACTGTGAGATATATTGTTGTAAACCTGTACCAATCAACCTACACCAAACAATCTGTACCAATAACCTAAACCATGCATCAACTTGTACCTCAAACTGTAATCAACATGTACCATAAACAAGTTCATCAACCATGCACCAATCTGTACCTCAACATGCAAACCTTCCTTAACTTTAACAACAAGAGACTAGCATTTTCATCAACCTTTACTTTAGTCCCACATGATCAGTTTTGGATTAGTCAACAACCCTAACTTGAAATAATCATAACTATGTACCTGTAATTAATAAAGATCTGAAAATAGTACACAGTGTTATTCAATATGTTTTATGAAATTTCTCTAGGTGTCACTACTTGGAACCTCTCATAAAAGGAGTTATAGAAAAAATGGCATACCTTGTTGAATTCTGGCTTATTCTAGAAAGCGAACTTGTAGAGTGTGACCCGCACGGAATATTTGTTGTATGGATCTGAAAAATTTACACATAATACTAAATAATTTACTCTAACCAACACATTTTTTCTTACTAAAGTTGGATCTGTTATGAATAAGTTATGACATTTTTACCCGAAACACCTTTTTTATACTAGTTTCAAGACTAGCCACAAACCTTATTTTTCACATAGTGTAACTCCAAACATGCAATGACACACAAGCTGAAATTTGTACCACGGCTACTTGGATATGTTTCCTCAATGGCCTCCCAATTTCACAGTCTCAATCATTCTAGAAAAAAAATTATTGTGAAAATGGTGAGATGGCCTGTAAATAACATACCTTAGAAAGCATCATCAAAAGAATTTATCTTCCCTTGAATTTTGGTCTTCTTTACTTCACCTTCCCTCTAAAGTTAGGCTTATATATCCTTTGGTTACCTTAGTCACCTGTAGATATTCAATATGCTCAAGTGTGATTAAAATGAGAGAGCCTTGCCTCTTATTTATACTCTCCAAGTAGCTTCTTTAGAAGCATCTTCTAGGCCACTTTGTCCACATAGTCACCTATGTCCAACTTTTCCCAATTTTCCACTTGTCCATGTATCCAATAGCCACTTGACCACTTAACCCATTTTCCTCATTTTAGGGTTAACCTTCTTACAACCACTTTCCATAATTATAAAATTCTCTATTTACTTTATTATTTAAATAATCCTCCTTAACTTTGTCACTTCACTTTATTATTTAAATAATCCTCTTTGATTTTATCACTTCACTTTATTATTTAAATAATCCTCTTTGACTTTGTCACTTCACTTTACTATTTAAATAATCCTCTTTGACTTTGTCACTTCACTTTATTATTTAAATAATTTATTCTTTGCAAGCACTTTGACTTCTTTGACCTTTTGGGGTTTCAAACCAATCATATGAGGGTCCTTCAACTTCGTAAGGCCATAACTCTCAAACCGTGAGGAGTTATGTGACATTCCACATACCAACAGAAATGGCATCACATGTACTATCCATCTAGAATATTCTTACCTACAAATATATCAAAACTTAAACCATTATACATCAAACAAAATTGGTTCCATAACCCAAACCTTTGTGCTACCATAATTCGCTACCAGACTTTCTTCAAGGGTTGACATCAATGACAACCAACCCAATTAATCAACAATATCCCCCTTTGGCATTGATGGCAACACTCTGATGCAATACTAAAATCATATCACTCATGCTCCCCTGGAACCATGCCTGCATATTTGTGACCAACGCTCCCCCTAGAACCATGCCTCTGTCCTTTGCATCTGATAAATCTCCCCCCCTTTGTCATCAATAGCAAAGGTATCTTTCCATTCAGGGTTTCTCCTCCTAACTGACTCGTCTCATCTCCCAACTTGAATTGTCCTCTTTATGGTGCTTCCTCGTGTACATCTAAGACATATAAGATAAGAATTCAAAAGCATTCATTTTGGAGTATAAATAACTTCAAGTCTCTGACGAAGATACTCAAAGGCTTCTCGTGGAAATAGTTTTGTAAAGATGTCTTTCACTTGTTCTTTTGTGCCCACATATTCAACTTTGATGTTATTTTCTGCAACATGTCCCCGTAGAAAGTGATACTTGATTGGAATGTGCTTCGTCTTGGAGTTCATCACTGGGTTCTTTGAGATAATGATGGCACTTATATTATCACAATATATTGGAATGGGCTCATCATACTCAACCTGTATATCTGTCAGAGTTTGTTTCATCCATAGAACATGTGTACAACATGTTGTTGTTGCAATATACTCTAACTCGGTTGTAGATAAAGATACTAATGATTGTTTCTTTCTTATCCATGATACTAAACACTCACCCAAGTAGAAAGTTGCTCCACTGGTGCTTCGTCGGTCATCAATGCAACCTGCCTAATCTGCATCTTTGTAGGCAATAAGTGATAGATCATTTCCTTTTGGATACCATAATCCAAACTCTTATGTTCCTTTGAGATATCTGAAAATCCTCTTCACTGCTAATACATGTGATTCCTTTGGTGCTGCTTGAAATCATGCCACATATCCAACTGCCTACATTACATCTGGTCTGGATGTTGTCACATATAGTAGTCTACCAATGATTGACCTGTATTGCCTCTAATCTATAGACTTTGAATCATCATCTTTGTTCAACTTGCAACTGGTTTGCATGGGAGTGATAACTCATTTGCAATATTCCATTCTAAACCTCTTTAGCATTTCTCTGATATAATTGGTTTGAGAAATAAAAATTCCTTGGTTACTTTGACGTATCTAAAGACCCAGAAAGAAGGATAGTTCTCCAAGTAATGACATTTCAAATTCATTATGCATGTCCTTTGCAAATTTATGGCTTAACCTGTCATCAGTACTTCCAAAAATAATATCATCAACATAAACTTCAATTAATAAAATATTATCTTGAGTTACCTTGATGTAGAGGTTGTTGTCTACACTTCCTTTTCTGAATCCTACCTATTGTAAATATTTATCCATTCTAGAGTACCATGCTCTAGGGGTCTGTTTTAGACCATATAAGACCTTCTTTAATTTACACACATAATCTGCATTCTCTAACAATTGAAATCCTTCTGGTTGTTCAATGTAGACTTCTTCTTCAAGTTCCCCATTAAGAAAATTTGATTTTATGTCCCTTTGATACACTTTAATATTTTTGGAGCATGCATAAGCTAAAAGAAATCGAATTGCTTCCATTCTGGCAAATGGGGCAAATGTCTCTTCAAATTTGATTCCTTTAACCTGTGCATATCTTTTACATACCAATCTAGCTTTGTTCATTGTAACATGTCCATCTTCATTCAATTTATTCCTTTATACCCACTTTGTGTCGATCACATTCTTATCCTTTGGTATTGGAACCAATTCCCAAGTGTCATTTTTCTCTATTTGATCCAATTCTTCATTCATGACCTCATTCCAAAATTCATCCTTGTTGGCCTCTTCAAAATAGTTTGGTTCAATCGTAGATGAGAGTGCTAGGTGTGTTTGTTTTGGTGAACAGATTCTTCTTCTAGTCTCAACTCTTGCATCTTTGTTTCTGATAATTTGATCTGAAGGATGTTTTTTCTATACTCATCTGCTAGGTGTCTTTGGAGGCACTTGTTGAACTTTCTCTTCTGTTTCTGTTGGATCCTCTTCATATTCTCCTTCTACTTATTTCTCATCTTTTGTTTCTTCTTCGTAAAGTTGTTCCATTGATTCATTTTCTTCTTCCTTTAATTCTTGTCTACCTGTTTCATCAATTGTTACATTGATGCTTTCCACAACTTTGTTCAATCTCAAGTTGTAACACTTGTATGTTTTCTTTTTACTTGAGTAACCAACAAGTATTATTTTGTCCACACAAGAGTCAAGCTTCCCCATTATGCCATCTTCTCTTTTGATGTAGCATTTTCTTCCAAAAACTATGAAGTGCTTCACATTTGTTGGTCTTCATTTCCATAGCTCGTAGGGAGTTTTGTCAGTGTCGTTTATGAGCATTACTTTGTTTTGAATGTGAATTGTTTTATGCGTTGTTTGTATCCAAAAGATATCTATCAATTTGGAATCCATTAGCATTGTTCGATCCATTTCCTATAGTGTCATGTTCTTTCTTTCAACAACTCCATTTTGTTGAGGTGTCCTAGCAACAGAGAATTGTCTTTTTATTCCATGCCTGCTATAGTAGCTCATAAATTCCTTTGAAGTGAACTCTCCTCCATTATTAGATCTCAAGCATGTTATTTTTGAATCCATTTCATTTTCAACCATTTCCTTGTAGACCTTGGATTTTTCAAAATCTTATGACTTATTCCTGAGAAAGAAAACTACAGTCATTCTTTTATAATCATCAAATAATAACATAAAGTATTTCTCACCTTTTAAACCCTTTGTTGTAGTTGGTCCAACTAGATCAGTATGCACAATTTCTAGTGGTCTTGTCATTGAATATTATTTTGATTTAATCTGGTCTTTGTTTGCTTTCCTTGTTGACAATGCTTGCATAAAGTGTTGGTCGGTTTCGTGATCTAGGGCATTTCTCTAACTTCTTCCCTTTTGTTGAATTTGACAAGGTTATCAAAATGTGTGTGACCCATTCTTTTGTGCCATAGCCAACATTCATCTTCCTTTCCTAGGCAACACTTTTCATTTCCAATTTCACTTAATACATATATGTTGCTTGAAGTTCTCGCAGCTGTTGCAATCAATTTTCCTGAACCTTCTTTTCTTATCTCACACTTTTGTGAATCGAAAGTAACTTTATGACCTTGGTCACACATTTGAATCACACTTAGAAGATTATGTTTCATATCTTCTACTAGTATAACATTTTCTTTCTTGGTATTCTTATTCCCAATTCTGACTGTGCATTTTCCAATGATTTTAGATGAAACATCATTTCTGAAGGAGACTGGTCCATCTCTTTCCTTTCTTAATGTAAGAAACTTGTCTCTATCACCTGTCATGTGTTTTGAACAGCCATTGTCAACATACCAACCACGTTTCTTCTGCTTAGCTTGTAGAGCGAGTGTGCATTCTTCATTGCTATATTGATTATGCTTTCTTATCCATGTCCTTTTCTGAGGTTCTTGTCTGTGACTGTTGTTGTTCTGTTGTGGTTCTCTAGGAGGGACTGTCATTCTGCAATCTTTGGCCATGTGTACAAAGTTGTTACATTGTATCATTCCACTTCAGTGCTCAAATATTCAAACATGTTGTAACTTCTTCTCCGTGTTTCACTAGGCCTTCTTCGATAACCATTTTTGGTATGACTTTCAAAGTTGTTTATGTTCCTGTTGTTAGCTCTACAATTCACATCTTTATGTCCAAAATTATCACATGCATAACATAAACCAAAAAAGATAGTTTGATACCTGGGAGTTGAAGATCTTCTTAAAGGAGGTACTCTTGTGAATCCTTCTTCTTCTTGAGGCCTATATGTTTCTGTCGGTTGTTGATTCTGAAATCTAGATCTTCTCGATGGAGGAGTGTCCCTGTAATTTTCTTTGTAGACCTTCCTATCCCCTTTGATTGTTTCTGCATAGATTTTTGGATATGTTTCTTGTTCTGTTGTTTTGTATATTGATCTCTTTTATGTTTGATTGTATCCAAGTCCTGACTTGTCATGATGAGGTTTTTGACTACTGATAATGTCATTCAAAACTTTTGAGTTGTTCTGCATATTTTTATTTTGAAGATTCTTTCTTAATGTGACAATTTGTGCTTCCAAATTTCCAATGATCATGTCTCTTCCTTCTAGTTGTTCTTTGAGTGCTTCTTCAATTCTCTTATCTTCTTCAATTTGAACCTTCAAATTTGTGATCATTTTTTCTAGTTCCTGAGAGTCTTTTTTCTTGTCTAGTTTCGCTTGTAGTTTCTTGTTTTTCTTCTTTTCTCTTCTGATAACTTCTATGGCACACAACAATTCTTCTCGGTAGTCAACTTTTGTATCTTCATATTCTTCTTCAACCTCTTCATATTATTCTTTGGAGTCTTCTTTATCAAAGTCTTCTACGGCCATGAATAGAACTCTTTATTTCTCATTGTCACTGACTTCATCTTCATCTGGTGATGAGATGTCTTCTTTGGTGTATAAGCTTTTCTTGAAAACTTTCTTTGTGGTTCTTTTTCCTTTATATGTTTGTTTTCTATTTGAGTAACCTTCATCGTTTATCTTTTTCTTATGAGGACATTTGTTAGCAAAATGACCAATACCATCACAATTAAAACAAATCAAAGGAAACTTACCTCTATATCTGTCGTTGGTTCCCTTGTTCAATCTTCTGACAAAGTTGATCACTTCTTCATCATCTTCGGAGACGTCATTGTTGTTGCTATGTTCTTTTTATTTTTTCTTTCCCTTTCGCTTTGACTTTTTGGATGCTTTGAAGGATTCTTCTTTTATATATGGATTTTCCTGTTCAGTTCTCATTCATATGTTTGAATATTCCATGTAGTTCATCCATCCTTATTGAGTTTAGATCTACTCTTTCTTCTAGTGTTGATATCTTAGGGTCCAATCTCATAGGAAGAGATCTTAGTACCTATTGAAAAATTACAGATTATTTGATTTCTTCTCCCAATCCCAAGATTTCATTTACTATTTCATCGACTCGTAAAAAATAAGCTGCAATAATCTCATCTTCATTCATATTTAGTTGTTCAAACTGACCTCTGTAAGTTTGAAGCTTTTCTTCTTTGACTTTTGAATCTCCTTCATAAATATTTTGAAGTTTGTCCCAAATTTATTTAATGGATTTACAATGTGCAACTTTGGTGAATATTGATTCTCCAAGACCATTCAAAAGAGCATTTTTGGCTTTGGAATTATTCTGACCGAGTTTCATTGCTTTGTCATTTGTCGGCGAAACTGTTGGTGTTGTGTATCCATCTACAATTGATTGCCAAATTTAAAATCCCTGTGCATGTATATATTTATTCATCCTTATGCTCCAAAATGCACAGTTTTGTCGATCAAATTGTAGTATTCCATTTTTATACATGTTGTTTCTCTCCATGATCTACCTTTCAATGGTTAAATTGATTTCTGAAGGAACCTTCTCTGATACCAATTGTTGGATTACTGAGAGGGGGGGCATGAATCAGTAATAGAAAAATATAATCCTTTTTAACCATATAATGCAAGTGTTATATCAATGTAGCATTATCATCCAATATTTTCAAAGTAAATAAACAATGAACAAATGAACAATCATACACATACGTAGTACACCAATTTTTTTACGTGGAAACCCAAGTGGGAGAAAACCACAGAATGTTTTTTCTTATATGTCTTGAAGAATTGCATTCATTGGAAGCACCAACTTCCTTTTTTTTCTAGTTGCAACTGGAAGGAGGCTCCAAACCCCTAGTTTCTCAGGCTACAACCTGAGGGAAGCTCCAACTTCCCAATTCTCTAGCTACAACTAGAAGGAGGTGTTATAGCGGGAAAACCCCTCTATGGACTACCCCAGGGTTCTAAAATGTAGACAGAGCTAACCGTCTAAAGTCTCCTACTTTTTATAAACTATCCCAACATTACCCCACAATCATACATAAAAGACAAGGTATAGGGATCTGGTAGGCATACCTTAAACTCCACGTCCGGTGTCGATCCCTTTGTGCTTAGTTGTTTCCTCACTGCAAATCTCCTCCCAAGGCTGACCTGCATTCACCAAAAGACAAACAAGAAACTACAAGCATGCATTCTACATATGGATTAGTGTGTTAGACATCATAAACAAGAAATGTAAACAAATCATATAAGTTTAAGATGTCATTTGGTGGGATGGAAAAAGTACTTCTTTATATTAATCTCACAAAAGTCACTTACAATATGAGACCGGCACTTCTCCTCGAACTCGGTCCTAGGCTCCTCTTTACAATGTGCCAACTACTTCCACATATCCTTCTCCTCTTCAGTTGTCTCTAGGGGGATGGCAAGGGCTTGCAATTGAGAAAAAGAGAATTCTGGCTCAAACTCACAATGTGGTTGCCGAATATTGGGGCAAAGGGGGAATATGGAAATGGGCAGAGTTTCTATGTTCTCATGCTTCTCCTTGCAATGGGACCCCAACCCCTTCTTTTATAGGCTAGAAGATATAGTAACGGCTAGGGTGACTATCTATGGGAAGTCAAAGGGTTAAGTAATGGCCCGAAAACCAGTATCCTATGCAATTTTCCATTTTGCGCAATATTTTGTGAGTGTACGCAGGTTGTAGTGGGGGAGAAGGGGGGTGGACATGGGAAGTAGTGGTGCAAGGCGCGTACACCTTCAAAGAAATGGTTTTTTGAAGAGCTTGTTTAGTGATGGCTTGGCAAAGATAGCAATTTAGATGGTCTGATGCCAGGTATGCATGTCTGGTGCAATTTAGGGTTATAACATATGCCCCCTAATGTGTGAGGTTAGAAGAGCATCTGATGGTCGAAATACATTAAAAATATTCACCAATGTATGAAGAGAATGAGCCCAAGACCCAAAGTTCAGGAGGTACCATCTACAAAAAAATAACAATTTGTCTCACCGAGGCGGGCATACCCATGCTCGGGATGAAATAAAATCATGGATGCCAATCAAATACACTGCAGATCCATGTCATATAACTATATAAAGTGTAGTCGTGAGCAGTACATAGCGGATCTACATCTCAAAATCAAAAGATATACATGTATGGTATCCATCTTCAAGAAGCCAATGACGCCTGATGGTTGGAGATGAGGTCTTTAGAGCTCGAGCAACAACTTCAAAACCTTCAAAAATCAAGTAGGAGTGTAATATTAGTGTATAAATTCACTAACCAAAGGTATTTGACGGCTCGTCGGGAACAGACAAGAGGATCTTGGTGATCAGTTCAGAGAACTTCATTGATTTTGAACAAGGACTTGATTGGTCTTTTGGGGTGGCTGGGCATGAGGACAAGAGACAAACTATAGAAGGGCCAACTCAAGTTTAGTAAGACTTCCCTTGGACGAAAGCATGACAAAAGATGAGACTCAGGTAGCATGGCATTGACATAGGTTCAGGATGCAGGAGGCAATGCGAACTCTCCATATGTTTGGAAGGGTAACCAAATGGAGGAGGACACAACTCTTTGTAGTGAGAATAGCTTCCCAAGGTCATATTGAATCCTAGGGCTTGACGAACAAACAAAAGGATGTGATTTTTCCAAGGGTGACTCATTGTATTGTCAACAAAAAGAAAATACTTTTCCCCTCCTCTTTTGGGGGTATATTTGATTTTTTTGTCTTTTTAAATAATTTTGGGAAGCTTGAAAAAGAATAAAGAATGCTACGTTACAAAGGAGGATCGATTATCGCAGACATACTAGTTCCAAGCACAAGGAACACATCGATGCTCATAGAAAGGGGACATATGTAGGAAAAGGACACTCAAGAAAAATCCTCCATGGGTCAAGGTGTCAAGATGCAGAGGCAAAGTGCTACAAGGCTTGTGTATAAGGCATGCTTCATATGGTTCATTTGAGAGCAACATGGAGCCAACATTAGGCCAAAGACACAGGAATGCAAATGTGATTAATAAGACACAATGATAACATCCTTTGATGTAATTTTAACGAGCCCAGAGAAGGTAAGCTCGGTGGTTTTTCATGTTTAGAGAGTCTGAAAAAACGTAAAAGAAGACTCCACTGGGGTAACTTTTTCGAAGGTAGTATAGTCGGCTCGAAAAAGGGATAAACTAGCACTAAACAGACGTCTATTCAAAATCAGTTTAATGAGTGTGACAAAGACAAGATCACTTAGCAATCATTTCATATTTAAGGATTCTGAAAAGAGCTTAAATATGGACTCCATAAGGGATGTTCTTCTGGAACAATTTAACGAGTGTGAAGAAACTAGGTCACTCGGCCATATTTTCAATTTTAGGGAGTCTGAAAAGAGCTTAACTATGGACTCTGTGGGGGTTCCTTTTTTCGTATATTTAGTCCCTCAGGCCCGAAAAAGGGGTAAAATTATACCTAAGAGTACTCTTCTAGAGAACCGAGGCTCCCAGAGTATACCTTTGTTCATACTTTTGACCATCCAAACTGAAAAAGGGGTAAACTACCGTCGGACAGATGTGCCTTCAAAATTCAGTTTAGCGAGCGTGAAGGGAAACAAGATCGCTCGACAATCTTTTCATGTTTAGAGGGTCTGAAAAGGGCTTAAAAGAAGACACGTTGTGTTTTGGAAGTCCCGAGGGTGATGTCAAGAGTGATAATGAATCATGAAAATGAGGCTCAAACTCATAATCAGGAAAAACTAATAAGGTCTCCCAAGCCTATAATTATTAGTGATGGCATGGACACCAAAATGCAACAAGGATCTACCTAGGGCATCCATGTGAAGGTAAGCTCTACTACTAAATTATGACACTTCTAGAGTAGGAGTGAGCGTTCTGTGTCACAATTTGGTGGGATCAATCCTATGGAAAAGATAAAAAGACAACGAGGTGCAACAAGTGGAGGTGGAATCCTTCCTTATATGCACAAAGTTGGAAAAACGACTTTTTACCAAAAGACCTTTAAAACTAACCCAACTCTCGAAAAACTTCCCAATACCCAAAGTAACATGTATCGTAACATCCCCCAAGAAACTCAAGAACCATATTGAACGATTTTCAAGATAGAAAAAATGACAGAAGGGTCCAAAAAATGACAAAAAGGGGCCAAAAAGTCTATAAATAGAAAGCTTGGCAGCTCATTATCACCATTGTAAATTGAGAATTGACCAAAATTCAAAAAACACCCCTTTTCCGAAATAGTTGATTCTGGGAGCTTCGGTGGACGAAACGAACTTCCGTTTGGACCAAGTAAGTACACACTAACCTCTCTTGCATTTCCATCTTTCATTTTTGTATTTATTTTTATTTTTTTTTGGGGGGGGGGCGTTGACCTTTAAAAATGTCAGCCCTGCATGTATGCGGGTTGTCCAAGCACAGCCCGCGTGTACATGCGAGATGAAGATAAATTTCTCGTGTGCACACGCGATTTTCCCCAAGATAGCCCACGTTCACCCTCAATTAAGTGAAAAAATAAAAAAAACAAGAGTTAACTCTCCATCCACTTGTCATTTTGCATGATGTACGTGCATTGGAGAGAGAGGGAGCATGAGGACATTGATTTTTTGGTCTCCGAAGACCCTGTTTCTATTGTTGTTTTGTCACAATGCGGGTTGTTAAAGTTCTTTCAGTGTTCGTTTATGCGGGCACAACCCAAGTTGATAAATGCATTGATAGATTACTGGCATCTTGACGCAGAGGCATTCATTCTCGAGGGGCAGTCATTGACTCCAATGACTGAAAATATTTACTTCCCTACTGGTCTCTCGAGGAGAGGGGACCTAGTCAACTTGCGTACTTCCCCCCCCCCCCCGGGACGCACAACATTGAGGAGTTGATTGGACTCCATTGCGAGGCTGGTACTGAGAAAGTAGGTTCTCAGGTGCCTATACATAAGATCAACAACCTATCACTCAAAGTGATAGTTCTACTTATTGGGCAGATCACTGGATCCGCAACTTTACATCAGGCTTTCCGGGTGCACATGCATTGTGTGGTACAATGCTTAAATGCACGGATTTTCAACTAGAGTACCACCATGCTAGATTGCATGAAGAGACAACTAACAGAGTGTTGGATACGGGAGCACCGTAACTTTGGGTTGGGGACCTTTTTGTGTTCCTTTTTCTTCGAGAGGGTACCCAATCTCAGTCCTCGAGAGACTATATGAGGGCACGATACCTCTCTCCCAGCGCTATGCAGATGGGCGGTGTTGTTGCCGCGACAGGGGGGAAGGAGGACCATCGAGGCTTTCGATGAAAATTTTTTTGACTGGTGGTCACGGAAGATTCTAACGATAGAGGACTACCCCTATGTCGAGATCAATTTTTCTAGAGATCCTGACATGCCTGTACCTCCCAGAGTGGAGAAAGGAGAGATGGGTAAGTTTGTTTTTCAAAGTTATTTAATTTTTATTTCTTTTTATATATATCATTTTTTTTTGTATACCAGAGTATCTGACACTTACGTATCTGTTATGTACAGATGTGGGACCAGTGCGTCTAGCAGAATTCTCGAGGACTAGATGGTGTCCTCGACTAGAGGCAGGACCAGCTGGAGCCGTCGGACCAATAGCAGCAGCAAGGGGGCCTCCAGCCGAAGAGGCTAAGAGAGTATTGAGACGGGTAGAGTAGAACCTTACCGCGCTCACTTGTATAGTCCCTATGGCAGAGATCAAAGATCTCCCACCATCGATGCAACCTCCCGTAGTTGGGGTGCCATGGACCTGGGTCCAGCTCTTCTGGCATTTGGAAAATGTCGTTGTTCACTATGGCAGGGCCAACAGGCCCTGCCCTTAGTTAGGCTAGACTACTTACGTGCTGAGAGCACTTTTTGTATATTTTTGAGGGAATAAGCCCCGTGACTCTGACTAGACATATTTTTGAGGTGCTTGCACCCATCCATGTACTCTAATATTTTTATATATATGTGGATATTTATATATATATATATATGGATATTTTTCATATTTTTATGTCTTATGGATTACATCTATTTTAAAAATGTATTTATATGTGCATGTGTGTGATTTTTCTTACATGTGTGCAATATGCCAATCTAATACATGATTAGCTAGAGTATTTTTGATTTGATTCAATCTCCTAAGAACATGGATATATGTAATGTAATCAAAGCTTCATTCTAAGAGACGTACCCTAAGGAACCGTCGGTGTAGTGTAGGATCGTAAACGTGGTAAACCCCATTTAACTGAGACACAACTAGCTGAGCGTCTAAGTAGACCCGGAGGTGAGCGATACCATGCGACAAAGCATCACGAAGCAACTTTAAGACTACATTGTATTCGGTGACATTGTTTGTGGCATCACCTAAACAAATACCTCCTGAAGATAGCAACTGGCCCTGAGGTGTGAAAATCGCCCAAGCTACGGAAGCAAGCCTCCGAGTGTGTCGGCTAGCGTCATCCGCAAACCCAACGAACACCTTTGATTCACTTGACATATTCCATAGTGAAAAATATGACATCAAAAATGACATGTCCATAGAACCAAAAAGAAAAAAACTAAAAAGAAAATGTATAAGCCTATACATATATTACAAGAAGTCACCCAAGGTGACCCACCTATGAGTAATACTTCATGAGGTAGAGCCGATTTCTAGGCTCCGCCAAAGAATTCCCTCAAAGTCCACCAAATGATAAGCGCCCTTCTTTAGAACCTCCTTCACGATGAAAGGTCCGAGCCACATGGGTTTGAACTTGCCTGCCCCCAGGGGCTCCTTATCTTGGTCATAGACTAGGACAAGGTCGCCTTCAGAGAAAATCCAAGGACGAGCGGACTGATCATACTGACACTTGCTTTTTTATTTGTGAGCCTCATTAGCCAAGGTTGCATCCCGATGCTACTCATTGAGTTGCTCAAGATATAATAAACGCTCTTCAAGAGGTTAAGTGTCTGGCAATAATTGTACCACCAAATTTAGAGAGGGGATCTGGCACTCTATAGGTAACATTGATTCCAGCCCGTAAACGATTTGAAAAGGTGAGAAACCAGTTGCAGTATTAACAAACATTCAGTAGGCCTATAATGTCAAATACAACATCAAATGTCAATTTGACCTGGCCAAATTGATCGTTCGTTGTAAAATAGTCTTAAGGGATTTATTCACAGCTTCCACCTAACCATTTTCTTGTGGGTAGTAGGGTGATGAATCTTCTTTCCTCAACCTAATATTTGATGTTAACGCGGACATCATTTTGTTCTGAAAGTGACTGCCATGGTCAGTGACAATCTCTCTTGGGACGTTGAACCTTGCTATTATCTAGTTAAACAAAAAGAGAGTTGTGGTCTTGCCATCATATTTAAATGTTGGCATAGCTTCGACCCACTTCATGAAGTAGTCTACTGCTACGATGATATAATGGTGCCCCCTTGCAGAAGGAGGGTTTCATGTAGCGTAATCAATCCCCCACTTGGTGAAGGGACCAACTATGATGACGGGAAACATGGGAGCGGGGTGTGCCCTCATCTTCCGGGAGAAGATCTGAAATGGGTGGAACTTCTTGAATGATTCAACACAATATTTGATTAATGTCGGCCAAAAGTAACCATCTCGTAAAATCTTTTGGGTTGTTGCCAACCCAGAAAAATGACTGCCACATGCTCCAGTGTTGCAATCGTTAATCACGATTTTCGCTTCTTCATGGTTGAGACACCGGCGAAGGATGCAATCTACACCTCGATGATATAGAGTGTTCTCGAGTATGATATAGTTTTTGGCCTGATGGCGTATATGGAGATGCTCATCACCAGAAGAAAAGGTAGGATACTTCAAAGTCTGCAGATAGACTATTATATCTCCGTACCAGGGGTCCGAAGACACGATCAAAAACATGTCTCCTTTGATAGGTGACTCCTTGGATATAACATCTCTTGATTCGACTGAAAGTTCTGAGATGAGTTCTACAAAGACCAACGAATTTTTGGATTTCGCCGAAACAAAATCCAAGTGAAATTACTGGAGGATAACCATCCATCTACTGATATTGTCATTGATCACACGTCGTGTCAACACGTATTGAAATAGATTCACAATGGCAATGACAGTGGTCTTGCGAAACAAGATGTAACGACGAAACCGTTGGACAACATGAACTGTTGCCAACGCAAGTTTTACAATGTAGGAATAATTGAGTTCCAATTCAACCAAGCCTCAGCTCAGGTAATAAATCACATATTCTGAGAGCAAATCATCCTCCTAAACCAAGACCATACCGATGGTCGACTCCGCAGTGGCCAAGTACAATAAGAAATATTTATTATAATTGGGTGTTCGAAGCAAAGGGGTAGATCTGAGGGAACATTTCAACACTTCGAAAGAGTGTTGAGCAGCTTCATCCCAATGAAAAGGAACGTCCTTCTTCAATAAATGCATAAAACCCTTTGTGATCTTGGCATAGTTCACGATGAAACACCGTAAAAAGTTTTCATTTCCCTGTAGACTCTGAAGCTGAGGAATTGTGCACGGGGGAGGCAATTGAACTATCACCTCAACCTTTAGAGGATCGACCATGATCCTTGTTGTTGAAACTATGAAACCTAACAGACGACCCAATGTTACGCAAAAGTTGCATTTGTTTGGATTCAAGTAAATCCGGTAGTAGCGACATCGCTCAAAGATAATTCGGAGGTGTGCGGGTTGATCAACCCTCTTGCGAGATCGTGATGCTAAATCATTGAGATAAGCCTTGACTATGTGTTTGAGATCGTGGAAAGAAAAATACATGGCCCGCTGAAACGTAGCTCCAGCATTTTTCAGACCAAAAGGCATCTTCTGATAAGCGAATGTACCCCACGAACAGATGAAAGTGGTTTTGTGTTGGTCTTCGGGCTTGATCTGTATCTGATTATATCCCAAAAAACCATCCATGAAAGAAAAGGCCTCGCAACCTGTGCATTCATCGACTATCTGGTCAATAAATGTTGTGGGGAAATTATCCTTTCGACATGCCTTGTTCAAATCACAGAAGTCCATACATACATGAATCATACCCTATTTTTTGTTGACTGGAACAAGATTTGACACCCATTGAGTCAATTGGACGGGGTAGATGAAACCAGCTTGGAGTAGTTTCTCTACTTCAGCCAAAATAGTTGTTTCTTTCCTAGGATTGACTGGATGAAGCTTTTGTTGGACCGGCTTAGCATCAGGATATGTTGTGATTTCATGTTCGACGATTCTTGGAATTCCTTAAGCGACAATTTGTAGATTTATGTCCATAGTTATGACAGATGTAACATTCTGGTAAACTGAATAACAGATCATAACGATTGTTATGCTCATAACTATTGTTATGTTTCACCTGCGTCCTTCCTCCATCCATCACATGATTTATAGTATGTGTTCATTTGTTTCTTGGTTGTCTCAATCTAGGTTGTGGCAGATAATTATTCCTTGAGTATCTTGATTTCAAATATCTAGATCTTAAAGAACAGTTTACAGCTATGTGACCAAAGTTAGAACAGAAAAAACAATAACCATAGAAAAAACCTTTGTACTTGAAAAAAGACTATAGTCGATTTCTTCCATGCTGATGATTTATTTAATCAACAGATTCAGTTCTGGTACTTTTTCTTTCATTCCTTCTTGATGGTTGATTTTCTTTCTTTGTTTCTGCAGAGTGGTTGTTGTCAATGATCGTAGATTTGAAAAACTTGATGGGTTCTTTTTTACTTGGATGATCACTACTTGATCCTTCTTCATAGCCCAAGCCAGCTTTCAACTTTGGATTCCTTTGTTGATTTAGAATGGAAGTTAATTCTTATGAAGATCTAATACTTGGCATATTTTGGTGATACAATGCCTTAAACTTCTCCATTTCTTTTTTGGTTTTTACTATCTCTTCTTCTAAGTCTTCACACCTCGCTTTCTTCTCTGAAAATTGTTGTTTCAGTATGTCTTCTATTTTCTTTGCCTCTTACAACTCCACTTTTAGTAGAGAAAAATTTTCATCGGGTTTTTCACCATTCATTTTAAACTGCATCAACAACTGTTTTGGTTTTCTCTTCTTACATCTGAGTCTGTCAAGTTCTTCCAAAGCACTGATTAATTCAGCTTCCATATCCACCACAACTTTTTTATCAACCATTTCACCTCTTGTGTGTTCATCATCAAGATATCCCATATCCATAAGCATAAAATCATTCACTTTGTTTTCACATGATGAATCACTATCTATGTCTTCTAAGGAATTTTCATTGTTTGCACACAAATTTTTCTTTTTACTATATTTCTTGAATTTGTACTTCTTTTCATCATCAGAGTTCTGGTCCTTTTTCTGGTGGGGACACTTAGATGCAAAGTGACCTATCTTACCACAGTTAAATCATTTGAAGGGAAGCGTGCTTTGATATTTTCCTGATCCTTTCTTTAACCTTCTCACAAATTTTGCCTCAATATCATCTAAATCTGAATCGGTATTCTTGTCTGCTTTAAAAGATGCTTCTCTAGTAATGGATTTATCTTTGTTGATTCTCATTTCATATGCAGTTAGTGTTCCTAGGAGTTAATCAATGGATAGATTTTTAAGATCATTTAGTTCTTCTATTGCAGAAACTTTTGGATTAAATTTATCAAGCAGAGATCTTAAAATCTTTTGAACTAAGAATGATTCTTCAAACTTTTCACCAAGACCCTTCATGGCATTCACAAGTTCT
>JZKD02S2100535.1:183164-202285 GCA_000966675.3 Picea glauca | reverse complement strand
TATCCCTCCCTTTACATTTGGAAGCTGTAGCTACCTTTGGAGGTCATTACTTCCCTTGAACAAAAACTATTGATTATTTCTCATATATTGTGCATGGTGTATTGTGGTGTATTGGCGTAACTCTTATACTATTGTTCATTTATAATTGGATATAATTGAATGGTTTAAGTATAAGTTGAAAAATGTTTTAAATTGTACTTGATACTGATTCACCCCCCTCTCAGTATCCCCTAGGTACCATGGTATACCCCCACAGTCACATGTGTAAGTCACTAAGATAAAGGAAACTAGGTTACCAGCATGTGAATAATCACCAGGCAGGTACATTCAACAGTCGGGTGGACTGCAATGAGCAGGGTATCAATCCAAACTACCAAGGGTATCGAAAGAAAGTGTTTCGGAAGACGACTAAGGACCTCGAACATATTCAAGACCCACGAAGCTCCGTCGAAAATGCAATCAATGAAATCCCAAGATAAGCCCTCTATATGTGTTCCCCACTACTCTTGGTCTGGATTTGGAGGGGTTATCTCCGCTACCTTTCCTTATGCAACCTCATGTTTATCCCTTGTGTTAGAGGGGGGTCCCGAATAACTTTCACGATTAGTAGACTTTCAAGCACTCCCTAGAACAGACTCTTATGTTTGTTTTTGTAGACTTGAAGAGTTTCCTCTCAAATCCTAAATCAAGGCTCTAGCCTAGACTAAATTGATGGACCCTTCAAACACAAAGTCTAATAACTTTTAATAAAGTATTAATTTTAGTGGTTGTCTTAAGTCAAGAGGAAAGAAAATGAAACTAGTGATGTTTTTTTTTGAAGAGACGAAAGAGGAGAGCATAAGATGATACTGGAAACAAAAGCACTTATTTCTTCACAAATAAAGATTTGCCAATTTAAACTCTTTAACCAAACTTTTCGTAACTACTTTTCTCAGATCTTTGAAAAGAAAAACTTAAAACACAATTTCGCTCGACTACGAGCTAATTAATGTCCTAAGCATTAAAGTAAAGAACTTAAGAAAACTTTGTTTTTCCTCGGTAAATGAAGAAACTAACCTAAAGTACTTTACCAAACAAAGAAAGGAAAGATATATATATATATATATATATATATATATATATTTATATATTTTTTATTTTAAAAAACAAAATATATAAACACAAATTATTTTTTTTTCTTCTAAAGCAAAAAAGGGAAAAATAACGACAATTCAACACCAAAAAATAAATTCAGGCCCAATCGTAGATCGCAGGGAGTCACTGGCAATACCAAACAGGAATATCAAGGAAAACTCACCAACTTGTCTAAAAACCCTATCAAAGAAAACACAAGAAATCTTTTGATAAGAAAAATCTATGTTGAAGTCATACCTAGGCTATAAACTGCTATAACAAAGACCAGGACTAAATCAAAAAAACCCCTGAGAAGTGTGAATCCTAACAGGGAAGAGGATGACTGCCTCTTTTTTTTTTTTTTAAATAATTTCTCAATAGGCACACTATTGATACTTCAAAAGAACGCGTATGTACGCAAGTTGTTTAAGGGTAGGGCGCATATGCACACGTGCAGGTCCACTACAGACCGCGTACACCTCTATAACTCCTCTAAAAAATGAAAACCAACAGTCCAGCACAGACAGGGAGTACTGGTATGGAAAATGAGAATCCCTTAAAGACACAAAAGCTTACAGAAACTCATAAAACAGTGAATAAACCAATTCAAAGTACCCTAAAAGAAATATCCCCAAAGACCCTAGAGGCATCCCTAGTACGGTCGCCAATTCTTCTATAGAGGGAAAACCCTTTTACGGACTACACTAGGGTTCTAAAATGTAAGCAGAGCTAATCGTCTAAAGTCTCCTACTTTTTATCAACTATCCCGACATTACCCCACAATCATATATAAAAGACAAGGTATAGGGATCTGATAGCCATACCTTAAAATCTGCGTTTGGTGTCGATCCCTTTGTGCTTAGTTTTTTCCTGACTGTAAGTCTCCTCCCAAGNCCTTCTCACAAATTTTGCCTCAATATCATCTAAATCCGAATCAATATTCTTGTCTTCTTTAAAAGATGCTTCTCTAGTAATGGATTTATCTTTGTTGATTCTCATTTCATATGCAATTAGTGTTCCTAGGAGTTGATCAATGGACATAGTTTTAAGATCATTTAGTTCTTCTATTGCAGAAACTTTTGGATTAAATTTATCAAGCAGAGATCTTAAAATCTTCTGAACTAAGAATGATTCTTCAAACTTTTCACCAAGACCATTCATGGCATTCACAAGTTGTTCAACTCTTAAAAAATACTTGCTAACTATTTCATCTTCATTCATATTTAGTTGTTCAAATTTCAATCTATATGTTTGAAGTTTGGCATCTTTTACTTTCTCATTTCCTTCATAACTATTAATAAGTTTATCCCACATTTCTTTGGCAGTTTGAAGATGCATCACCTTTGCAAACTCAGCTTCTGCAAGTCCATTAAAGATAGCATTCATTCCCTTAGAATTAAAGCTAAATTATAACTTATCACCCTTGGAGGCTAGCACAACAGGCTTTATGTATCCAGTCTCTACTACATCCCAAACATCAGCACCTAAGGCCATTAGGTATGTTCTCATTCTAACCTTCAAGAAGGAAAAAATTGTTCCATCAAACAGAGGAGGCTTAGTTGTTGAAGTCCCTTCATAACTTGTCATGTTTAAGCTTACATATCTACCTTTAGATAAAAGGAACCTGGTCAGATACCAATTGTTGAAATTATTAAGACAACTGAGAGGGGGGGTGAATCATTTGTTACTGTGCTTAAACAATTTTAAGTCAATTAAACCATTTTTAATATTTCTCCAAGTGACCATCAATATTATACAACATATGAACAACATAAATAATGAGCATCAATCACACATAAGATATACACAGAGACAGATTTTCACGAGGAAACCCATAAAGGGATAAAACCTCTTCTTCTTCGAAATGATAGGCAGTCTTTTAAGTTCTGTACATCATCTATAGTTGAGCACCAATTCAATTTGAGGCTACCACCTTTGTTTTACAAGCTCCAACTTGTTTGAGAGAACCAACTCTCTGGTTTCTCCAGCACCCACTAGAAGGAAACACTAACTCCATGAGTGTTCTACCACCAACTGGATGGAAGCACCTACTTCCACTTATAAAAGCACCAACTTGCATACCGAAAACTCTGTGTTTTCCCAAGCACCACCCCACCACCCTTTTTTCTAGCCACAACTAGATGGAAGCTACAACTCCCAATATTCAAGCATCAACTTGAATATCAGAGGACCACAATCCTCCCTAGCACCACCCTTCCTCCTTGATTATGAATAAATGATTGACAAACAAACAATACAGATATTTCAATTCTTACCCCTTCTTCACTGTTCTTCAATTCTTCTCTGGTTCAAAAACTGTTCTGCAGTTATGCTCTACCTCACACTATTTTGTTATTCTTCTCTTGCTTCATGCTATTCTGCTACTCTCCTATTGCTTCTGTCTGTTCGGTGATTGTTACTCATCTCTGATTTTTATCTTATGCTCTGCATTCTTTCATTTTATCCTTCTTACAGTTCATCTCATTGTTTCTGTTAGAACAGCTAACCTTACACAGTCACTACAGCTTGCCTTTTATACTCACCAGCCTCATCAGTCACACCTCGAATCTCCTTGGGCAAAGACAAAAACTTCTTAGCAACTATATCACCAACCAATCAAGAACCATGATTCTATTTTCTAACTGAATTGTAACTAAACTTATTAATCATGAAAATAAACGATGACCCTTCGATCATATTCCTGATTAACCTGCACCGTTGGATTACCAATGATGGATCTCGTGCCTACTCCATATTCCCATTGGTTGTGACCATGGGTCTCATCAGAATGCCTTTCACATTTCGCATTTCAGCAATCTTGTGTTGAAGGGTCTCGACACTCCAAGTTGCGATCGCCGAAAAAGAGCTTAGCTCCGCTAGCTCCTCCCTCTCACGTGACCACCAACAGTGACCACAGGCTGCGCCAAAAGGTGCTTCATGATTTTGTGTTTCAACATTCTTGTCATGAGTGTCCTTGACACCTCCAACTCCTGATATCCGAAACTCTGAACTAGAGTCAGATCAACAATCCACAATCTTGATGATTCGACGTTCTAGATCTTTTCGTGATCTCGCATATCGTGAGTACCTGCCATGAGTTGCTTCCTTGACTCCTCCAACTCCCGATATCCAAAACTTTGAAATGAAACCTTTGTCATGCTCTGATCTATCACCATGTGTCCCTCTTGGATCAATGATCCAGATCTTATCATGATTTCTCATATCGCGAGTTGGAAGGTTAGAGAACTACCTTCTTTTGACTTTCCAGTCAGCAAAATGTTAATCCCTCGCCACGTGTAAGATCGCTTCATCTTGTAATCCTGCTTCATGGATAGCCCTCCTGATTTCGGGACTTTGTAAGCCTGCTTCATCTTGTACTTAAAGATTGTGCTCCTTCTTCTGGATCCAACGATGGTCAGTCCTCGTGCTCAGATCCAACAGCTGAGATTTGTTCTCCTATTTTGTGCGTTCCTCCTATCTGTATTCAGATCTGACGGTCATCGGGAATTTGGGATGGGTGATCCATCGATCATTGTTTCTGCTCATTGTTGATCTTTTCATTTCCATGCCATCATCGCTCTACTGAACATGCTGATCTTTTCCACCAATGACAAAACATGCATACTCCACCTCTTTCTGAAAATATGCCAATACGTTGATGGGGAAGGAAGAGTCCACGGATTGTTAAAGTAAGTCATGTGAAATGATGAGATTTGAAATATTTTAGCCCTAGGCTGGTCGGGGATAGTCGATATGCAGTGGACATTGCTGGTCGGAGGCGGTTAATCGAAGGTGCCCATCAAAGGTGGGCACAAACCAACCCCTACGTTGACGATTCTAGGCTGAGGATTATCAATCATAGGGACCGTGGATACCGCAGATGAAGGGTCGGGACGGGAGAAGGATAACTAATCAATGGACATGATCCGACCTTCGTGTGGAAACAACAAGACCCTGAAAACTGTCGTGACCATTGATTTCATAGCGTAGATCCAACTCCTTCCTAACAAGAGATTGTAGTCGAGAGACGCATCCACCACTTCAACCTCGATGCACACGGTCTTCCCCCCTAACTGCACGGGGAAAGAAGGGATGATTCCATGTGGTCAAAATGAACGACTGTCAAAAGCAGTAAGAAGAGTAGGTGATGGAGACAAAATGGGTTGGCTAATGGCCTTCCAACACGCCAAAGACATCACGAATGTCGAGGTATCCTCTTCAACCACTGTACGAAAGATGTTTCGAGTAAAAGTTTTCATGGTGTAAGACACTACTATTTAAAACGCCACATGGTAAGGAAGATGAGGTTTTAATTCGGTCGTATCAAGCATGATCTTTCCAGGATTACAAGTCTCATCGGATCCTAAGGCAGATAACAAAGCCTTTCTCTAGGAAGGGAAACTCTAGAGGACTTCCAAAGTAGACATTGCACAAGGGGTTTGTGACAAATCCTCCACCACAGAGTAGTTCTGGGCGGCCCTTGGATTTGGGTTGTGGGAAGATTTATTGAACACTCCTTTCGAGATGCATGTCATTGTTTCACCCATTGTATTCTCAATCTGGAGAGGAATATGTGGGTTTTCGGCTTCTTTACCCTTCTCATAGGTGTTTGGCATTCTGTAGTCACGTGTCCTAGTCGTTATGTCAACGCTACCTTTCATCATATACACATTCGTGGATGCAGTATTACTCGAAGACGGAGGGGGTCCCTGACTGCCCCCTTCCATGCTCGAAGAGGCTTGAATTAGATTTTTCCCATTTGGAAATGGATTCGTTAAAATGGCAGGTTGTTGTTGTGACAATAACTTCTAGGCCTTCGCAAGCCGAGGGCACTGGTGAGTCGAATGGTCTTCCTTGCAAATATTACATGGATACTTTGACTTCTTCTTTTTAGTGTTTCCCCCACTAGCATTATCGGTAGGTTTATTATCCCCCTTACCCTTCTTTCGTTGTTTCTTCTTTCCGTTAGACTGTTGGGTGGCCTTCGGGTTTGTCAATTGCACAATGTGTACATCTCACTTTTGTGTAGGGAGAACAACTGAACCTGTGGTTTGGCTGGTCATTGTCTGTTTTATCGACAATTATTGCAATTGATTTGACAACTGATCAGTGGGATTTGTTTGCGTTGAACCGAAAATACCATCAGCATTTGGCCCAGACCTTTGTCTGGTCTTGTCAAGTATCGACCTTGGTGCATTTGGAAAAACTTCGTAAAGTAAACTAGACTGAGAGTAAATCAGCTCTAGTTGTTGAGCTCTCATTATTGCTTCTTCTTATGAAAAGACCCCCGAGGTTGCGATGTCTTTAGGCAACTAAGGTACCAAAGACTTAAGGAACCACTCAATAAGGAATGTTGGTGGGACTGGCACTTTTATCAAACTCTTCCGGTGTCTCCATTCTCAGATGTGATCTAAGATATGGTCCACTTGTGTCTGCTCAAAGTTGGCCAGCAATTCGGTGTCAGTGTCGTATCTCACAAGTAATTGGAAATGGTTTAAGAAATCCACTGCCAAATCACTGAAGGAAGAGTATCTTAAGCGGTCGAGCTCAATGCACCATTTCGCAGCACCCCCGATGAGAGTGCATTGAAACAAATGCAACTGGACGAAGTTGTCTCTCAATGAGTTGGATGAGCACGATAGATGGAAGGTAGTCACATGATCACCTGGATCTTCGTTAGGCTTGGCCTCGAACTTTGGGATGTCCAAAAAAAACTTGGTCGGCATAGGAGGCCAACGCGGATCGTGACAGATGGGGTCGTTTAATAACCTTGTCAAGTCTAGCAAGTGCAGAGTTGCCAGAAATGGTAATTTGGGTTGTTGATTATAACCAAGGAAAAAGGATCCTGGAGTTTGGCTAGCACCAGGTTGCCAGAAAAAGTTAAGTTGTTGGCCAGGGTTCTGGTAATAACCATGGTCGTGACCAGTGTATATATTTTTCGCTTGTTGAGACGTCATCGATTGATTCCTGTAGTAGGACGTAAAGGGTTGGGCTTGCGTCGCATTCCAAGGATTTTGGGAAGGGTTGCCCCCTGTCGATTCAATGGGCATAGATGTTGAGCCTTGTTGGAGGATCCATTGGCTATGGAATGGGTTTCCCTCGGTCATCATCCCTTACAAGGGAACTGATCCCTACCATGGATTCCAAGGTCCTTGTGAGGAAGGAATTCCTAAGTTTTCCCCCTTTGCAGGAATAGTACCCTATACAGGATTTTGTTGTCCATAACCGGGGTTGCCCTTTGCCAAGACGGCAGCTGAAGAGAAATCGTTGTTACCAAATGAACCGAGCAAAGAGAATGGTGTCAAACCTACCATCATGCTATAAGAAAGTAGTCCTTGACTCCCTACTCCAAAATAACTATAGCTTACATTCAGCTCAGTGGAATGTTGGTGAGCACCACCGAGTGAAGGGGATGAAGGTGGTATATGACCCCCTCCATAAGGGAAAGCATTATAGGGAGCTGAAGTGCCCCCCATAGATCCTTGCAGAGGAGCGTTGGAGCTCCCTGCCCCGAGACCTAAAGTATGTAGAGTGGATTAGGAAAGTACATTGCTTGTACTGAAGCCAGTCATCCCGTATGAGAACGGAGGGCATGTCTCACTTTGGTTGAAAGGAGCAGTGATCTTCGCCATAGAAGAAATCAGACCATTGCCCAAGGTGGAGGCAGTCGAGACCATAGTGGCCTGGACTGGTGACGGTTAGTTAGGAGGTGGAACACCCCCTGTAGTGACAGTCGTAGAGGAAATATGAGTATTCCTTGAAGAAGTAGCAACATTTGTTTCCATCGCTGCTTGTGACACTACCTGATGCTCGTAAGGTCGAACCTGTACGACGATGGGCGTCAATAGATCAGTGATCGAAGGGTTTTACGGACCAAGAACTTCCACTCTGAGGTCAGCAATGGTTGGTTTTTCCAAAATCAAATGTTATCCTCTCAGAGATGAGTCAGACACAGTTTCTTGTAGCCCAGTCGCCTTGAAAGACCCTTGTTGGTCTAGTTTTCACCTTAGCAGTGGTGAGGGTGGCTTGAGATCAACCTGTGGTAGGCCCAAAAGCCTTTGCGACCGACGAAGCTCCTGATCCTCCACTGTGTGAGAATATCAATGACACACTAGGGCTTTCTATAATCATTTCAGAACCAATGCACACTAGAAAAAAGTTCCTATGAGATAAGACAAGCAGGTCACTAGCTAGTTGGAAGAACAGTTACAATAGCCAACACTAGAGCAACTTACCGGCACAAGTGAAAATCGAATATGGAAGCACCCTCTGGGTATACTCTGCAAAGAATGGCCCGATGTTTTCCCTAGGTACTGTGGTATACCCCCGCAGTCACCTATGTCAGTCACTAAGATAAAGACAACTAGGTTGCCAGCGTGCGAACAGTCACCAGGCGGGTACAGTCGACAGTCGGGTCAACTGCAATGAGCAGGGTATCAAGCCCGAAACCTATCAAGGGTATCAAAAGCAAGTGTTCCAGAAGACGACTGAGGACCTTGAATGGATTTGAGACCCACGAAGCTCTGTGGAAAATGTGATGAATGGAATCCCAAGATAATCCCTCTATATGTGTTCCCCACTGCGCTTGGTCCAGCTTTGGAGGGGTTATCTCTACTACCTTTCCGCACGCGACCTCGTGTTTAGCCCCTATGTTAGAGAGGGGTCCCAGATAACTTTCACGATTACTGGACTTTCAAGCACTCCCTAGCACAAACTCATGTGTTTGTTTTTGTAGCCTTGAAGAGTTTCCTCTCCAATCCTAAATCAAGGCTCTAGCCTAGACTAAATTGATGGACCCTACAAACACATAGTCTAGTAAATTTTAATTAAGCGTTAATTTTAGTGGTTGTCTTAAGTCAAAAGGAACGAAAATGAAACCAGTGATGTTCTCAAGAGACGAAAGAGAAGAGCATAAGATGAAACTAAAAACAAAATACTTATTTCTTCACAAATAAAGATTTTCCAATTTAAACTCTTTAACCAAACTTTTCGTAACTACTTCTCTCAAATCCTTGAAAAGAAAAACTCAAAACAAGATTTTGCTCGACTACGAGCTACTTAATGTCCTAAGTATTCAAGTAAAGAACTTAAGAAAACCTTCTTTTTCCTTGGTAAATGAAACAACTAACCTAAACTACTTTACCAAACAAAGAAATGACGGATTTTTTTTTTTATTGTTTTATGCTTTAAAACAAGAATTTGAAAATGAATTCTTTTCTTTTCTTCTAAAGAAAAAAGGGAGAAATGATGACAAGACAAGACGAAGAAATGAATTCATGCCCAAATGCAAATCGCAGGGAGTCACTGACAATACCAAACAGGTAGATCAACGCAGTCTCACAAACTTGTCTAAAAACCCTATCAAAGAAAACACAAGAAATCTTATGATGAAAAGAAAGCTATGTTGAATTCAAACCTAAGCCACGGACTGCTATAAAAGAGACCAGGACTAGACCAAGAAAACCCCTAAGAAGTGTGACTTCTAACAGGGGAGAGTATGACTGCCTCTCTTTTAAAAAAAAAAAAAATCTCAACACAAGCACGCTACTAACACTTCAGCAGCCTACGTATGTACGTGAGCTCTCTAAAGGCAGGGCGTGTATGTACGCGTGCAGACCCAGTTTAGGCCGTGTACACCTCTGTAACTTTCTAAAAAAAACAAAACAACAGTCAAGCTTTCGAGGAAGGGAATACTGGTATGGAAGACCAAAATCCCTTAAAGACTCAAACACTTACAAAAACTCAAAAAACAGTAAATAAACTGATTCAAAGCACCCAAAGAATATATCCCCAAAGACCCTAGAGGCATCCCTAGTACGGTCGCCAATTATGATATAGCAGGAAAACCCCTCTACGGACTACACCAGGGTTCTAAAATGTAGGCAGAGCTAACCATCTAAATTCTCCTACTTTTTATCAATTATCCCGACATTACCCCACAATCATACATAAAAGACAAGGTATAGAGATCTGGTAGGCATACCTTAAACTCTGCGTCCGGTGTCGATCCCTTTGTGCTTAGTTGTTTCCTGACTGTAAGTCTCCTCCCAAGGCTGACCTGCATTCACCAAAAGACAAACAAGAAATTACAAGCATGCATTCTACATATGGATTAGTGGGTTAGACATCATAAACAAGAAATGTAAAAAAATCATATAAGTTTAAGACGTCATTTGGCGGGACGGAAAAAGTACTTCTTTATATTAATCTCACAAAATTCACTTACAATAGGTGACTGGCATTGCTCCTTGAACTCGGTCCTGGGCTCCTCTTTACAATGCACCAACTACGTCCACGTCTCCTTCGCCTCTTCATTTATCTCTAGGGGAATGGAAAGGACTTGCAATGGAGAAAAAGGGAATTCTGGCTCAAACTCACAATGTGGTTGCCAAATATTGGGGAAAAGGGGGAATATGGAAATGGGTAGAGTTTCTATGCTCTCTTGATTCTCCTTGAAATGGGACCCCAACCCCTTCTTTTATAGGCTAGAAGAGATAGTAACGGTTGGGGTGACTGGCTATGGCCAGTCAAACGGTTAAGTAACGGCCCAGAAACTGGTATCCTATGCAATTTTCCATTTTTCGTGATATTATGTGAGTGTACGTGAGCTGTAGTGTGGCAGAAAGCATGTGTACGCAGGAAGTAGTGGCGCAAGGCACATACACCTTCAAAGCAATGGTTTTTTGAAGAGCTTGTTTAATGATGTCTTGGCAAAGATAGCAAGTTAGATGTTCTAATGCCAGGTATGCATATTTGGTGCAATTTAGGGTTATAACAGGAGGCTACAACCCTCTATGTTCTCTGGCTACAACCAGAAGGTGGCTACAACCACATTTCCTTTCCCCGTCCAACTTCCCTGACGTATATGTAGAATAATGGAACCACTGTCAAACTATCACTGTGAGATATACTGTTGTAAACTTGTACCAGTCAACCTACACCAAACAACCTGTACCAATAACTTGAACCATGCATCAACATGTACCTCAATCTGTAATCAACCTGTACCATAAACAAGTGCATCAACCATGCACCAATATATACCTAAACCTGCAAACCTTCCTTAACTTTAACAACAAGAGACTAGCATTTTCATCAAACTTTACTTTAGTCTCACATGACTAATTTTGGATTAGTCAACAACCCTAACTTGAAATAAGCATAACAATGTACCTGTAATGAATAAAGGTTTGAAAATAGTACACAATGTTCTTCAATTTGTTTTATGCAATTCCTCCAGGTGTCACTACTTGGAACCTCTCATAAAAGGAGTTATAGCAAAAATGGCATACCTTGTTGAATTCTGGATTATTCTAGAGAGTGAACTTGTAGAGCGTGCCCCGCATGGAATATTTGTTGTATGGATCTGAAAATTTTACACAGAATACTACAGATTGTACTCTAACCAACACACTTTTTCTTACTGAAATTGGATCTGTTATGAAGAAGTTATGATGTTTTTACCTGAAACACTTGTTTTAGACTAGTTTTAGGACTAGCCACAAACCCTATTTTCCATAGAGTGTAACTCCAAAAATACAATGACCCACAAGTTGAAATTTATACAACAAATAATTGGATATGTTTCCTCAATGGCCTCCCAATTTCACGATCTAAAACATTCTAGAAACAAAATTATTGCAAAAATGGTGAGATGACCTGTAAATAACATACCTTAGAAAGCATCATCAAAAGAATTTATCCTCCCTTGAATTTCGGCCTTATTTACTTCACCTTCCCTCTAAAATTTGGCTTAGATATCCTTTGGTTACCTCATTCACCTGTAGATATTTAATATTCTCAAGTGTGATTAAAATGAGAGATCCTTGCCTCTTATTTATACTCTCCAAGTAGCTTCATTAGAAGCATCTTCTAGGCCACTTTGTCCACATAGTCACCTATGTCCAACTTTTCCCAATTTTCCACTTGTCCATGTATCAAATAGCCACTTGACCACTTAACCCATTTTCTTCATTTTAGGGTTAACCTTCTTATAAACACTTTCCATAATTAGAAAGTTATTTATTTACTTTATTATTTAAATAACCTTCCTTGACTTTGTCACTTCACTTTATTATTTAAATAATCCTCTTTGATTTTGTCACTTCACTTTACTATTTAAATAATCCTCTTTGACTTTGTCACTTCACTTTATTATTTAAATAATCCTCTTTGACTTTGTCACTTCACTTTATTATTTAAATAATTTCTTCTTTGCAAGCACTTTGACTTCTTTGATCTTTTGGGGTTTCAAGCCAATCATATGAGGGTCCTTCAACTTTGTAAGGCCATAACTCTCAAACCGTGAGGAGTTATGTGATGTTCCACAAACCACTGGAAATGGCATGACATGTACTATCCATCTAGAATAGTATTACCTACAAAAATATCAAAACTCATACCATTATACATCAAATAAACGTGGGTCCATTTCCCAAACCTTTGTACTACTGGAATTCGCTACCGGACTTTCTTCAAGGTTTGACATCAATGAAAACCAACCCAATTAATAAACATACGCAATGTTATTGTATTCCCATAATTGTTCAGTTGGGCTCTTAGACTTCCCATAAGTAGATTTGAACCAGTAAACTAACTCTTCCCAAGTGGAAATAATCTTGGGAGGGAGATCAAAGAAATTTTTCGCTACTTTCCCTTCGAGGAAGTTGACAAACATATGCATACAAGTATCATTGTCATTAGCTCCTATATTGTGGCAAGCATTAGAGAATGCCACCAAGTGGTCATTTGTAGTGACTGTGTTATTTCATGAAAACCTAGGAATATGTTCTTTAAATTTTGGTAGCAGATGAGTGGCAAGTGTTAGGTTTAAAGGGGAGGATACATTCCATGGGGTAGTAGTAGCATCTTCCTCGAATTGAAAAATTCCACACTTCTTTATGACCTCAATGGGGTTGGTAGTAGATTGGACAGGGACCTGATCGCTATACAAACTACCAATTACTAACGAGGTTGAAGTTTGAGATGAAGAAGCATCTACAGTGCCACCAGAGCCACCCACAAATGCCATTTTGTAAATGACAGGTGAGGGCAAGAAAGATAAACTAGCCGAATCGGATAAATTTCTCCTTAGAGTACCTTGTTGGGTTGAAAAAACAACATTCCTTCTTCCTATTTCAGAGATAGGAGTGATTTCAGGAGATAATTCTCTTCTTATCCTAGAGATGTGAGGATTTAAGGTCATGAAAAAGAAGATTAAAACTTTAGGAAGAAGAGAGTTATAGATGATTCCTAGGATGCCTTTGCTTAGCCTCCCAGCGTTCTCGAACACTTATGTCTTGTTCAATTACTGCCCACGAGCGTTCAAGCTCAACCCGAGTGTTAGCGGTTTCTAAGAGGCTATTGAATAAAGTTTAAGCAATGTTGGTTTGGTCTTTAAGACCGTGCTCAATGTTGGGCTAACTTGTAACAGGTATTGTCATGAGGATAAGAAAATAGTCAAAGAATAAAAAACAAAAGCAGAAATATTCAATGATAATCACGAATACAATCAACCAGAGAGATATGGAAGATCTCCCCAGTATGGTCATAAAATAAATGTTGAGGAAAAGGTATGAATTACCTTACTCAATCATTTTCAAATATTTCCCAGCTAGGAAAAGATAGTCGGGACTATCACCCTAGGTTTTATAAACTCAAAAATATTCTCTCAATCTGTAAGTATTAATTACTAGGATCGAGGCTAATTTATTAATGAAAATAATGATTCAATATAAAATAAAGTTATATAAGTTTCTGAAATATACACAGATTATAGAAAGTAAACATGGAGATCAAAAATTGAAAAGTAACCAAGTCATAATTACACATATATAAGACAGAATAGCAATCTGATTTATTTCATTCTAAGATATCAAAAGTGTCTTTCTCTTTACAAAACCCTTGTAAGGGCATGGACCAAAGTCTGATTTAGAGATCCCCAATGAACGTCGTACAAAAATACTCTGACAATCAAGCAAAACTAAAATTTATAATATGGATCATCTTGCCACAAATTGATGCCAAATTGACTCTGCAAGATATTCTTTATCATCCATGAAACTTAATTCACAAATAGACAAGAATACACAGTCTATCAAGGATGGATCAACACCTCTAAAAAAAATGTCCGAAAATTTGGGTTCAGTCTTGAACCTTGTTGTCTACAATAAGACCCTATTGTCACAAAGAGAATTAGGCTTTGAATAAACTCAAGAATGAATGAAAACTGAAACTATCTTAGGAAACCAAAAGAGAAAACCTTAGTCTTGCTTTCTTCTTCTATTCTCCCCTTGTTTTTTCTTCTCATTCATCTTGTATTCTTTCCAAATAAGTTGAAGTAGTTCAAATACTTTATTTAGTTAAGTATAGTTTGACTTAACTAATTTAGTTTAGGAGAAATAAATAATAATAATAATAATATTGTTAAGGGTCTTTAATTAATAATAACTGGGTAGGTAGACCCCTTGTGACTCTCGTCATTTCTTCTTTTCAAATCATAAAATATAACACAAAAGGATAATCATTTTAACACATGTCACCCTTGTAGCTCCCTTAGATACCTTCCAAACTGAATATTTAAATATCAGAAATAATTTAAATCATATCCAAAAATATATAAATATCCACATGATCCACATTATCCAAAATAGAGCTTGTTGTCCAAACTTTCTGAAAACCATTAACATTGTCTTCATCAACTCAAATCATAAAAAACACAATCTAAAAGCCATACTTGCCACTCTGGGAGGCAAGTTTTCTTTTTTCACTGTTGTCCCCCTTTGATTTCTTGGAAGTAGCACATGGTTGATTAGAACCTTGAGGTTGTATTTCACTGATCACATGGGAACATTCATCCTTCAAATGCATGCAGGAATACATGGATTTTGAGGAATCATCTGATGGAGAAGAAGGGGAGGCAATTTCTTTTCCTTTATCTTGCATAGGTTGGGAAATATCATTTTTTAGTCTTTTACTAGCATGTGAACATGGAACTGGTGAATCATCATGGGCAATCTGGACATTAGGATTGATTGGTGTTGGGAGAGGCAATGACATATTGGGCCAGCCACGGTGGTGAGAGACGGTCGGGTTGACAATCTCTTGCCATCCATCATTTGCAAGGAATTTTGGTTGCAAGGACACATGTGGAGGAATGGGAATGCCAGGGATGTTCTGAGGCTGGAAAGGAGGTATTTCTGGTTGAGGGTGTAATATTTCATGACCAATCCAGTTAAAGAACCCAACTTGGAACAATTGGTTCAATTCTTTGGGATCAACATCAAAATGGATGGAAAATCTAGGCCTTCTAGGCCCTCGGTTCCAATTTCCCCTTCCTATGTTATTTATTCAATGGCTTCCCCTACTGAAGAAACTCATCCTGTAGCAGAATTTCATCAGTAACTAAGCTCTTAATAAACCATACATGACACTCTACTTACATGAATCAAAAATTGTCTCAGAAATTGACACGAGATACATGTAAATCCATCCATAACAAACCATTTAATAATCCCCAAGTGAACATAGGGTGATAGGGTTCATGGGACATATGGAGGGAGTGTAATTAGCGAAAAGTGGTATAATGATAGGGGATTACTACACGAATATTGTTCAGCAATTAATTAAACAATTTAACTGTGTAATAAAATACCAAAATATCAGTCAACAATCCTTGTTGTGTTATTCTTTGTCTCTTTTACACAGACTTCCTTTTTAAATTATTTCACAAAACAGGGATGCCATAAATGGAATTGGGATTATGAGCGGAATGTAATGAGAAAAAAGTGGTAGAATGGTAGGGAAATAATATGGATATTGTTCAAATGAAAATAATTCAAAACATGCAATCAAACATATCTTTGTTCTGACCTTCAACGTTCAACAATACTCACTTTTCAAAATCACAATTTAAACGGTTACTTCCTTTGAATAATTTGCTTGTTGGCTTCCAAACAATAATCTATATGCCCGGACTTATTTAATTACAGCACCCTTTGTATTCATATAATCATTACATGACAGTCATTACGAAAATCATTGCAATCGATATGAGAAACTGCAATAACCCTTTGAGCCACAACCATTAACTCAATATTTAATCTTTAAACCGACAGGAACATGCACAGTATTTATAACCATTTGTATCCATCAATTATTTAAACAATATCCAAAGAAATCAACTGGACTTTATAACTCTTAATCGGGCCTCGAACAATTCACACACAGGTGACCCCTTTATATAGCCAACATAATGATTGAACCAAATAACATTCAATATTATGAGCCCAAGCTTCAAACAAATCAGTGTGTACAGACTTCTCCCAGAATTGTCAAATGAGGGATGCAACCAAAATCGTTCCCAAGCACGCACATTGCTCCATCAACCATCAACTGGAGTAAAATTATATCAATATCATATTTAGGGTTTAAAATAGTACGTGAAAGGTAAGAACAAGTGGTTCGACCAGAGGGTTAAGACTTCGAATAGCGCAGACAACTCATTACTTTCAAAATTTACCACAGAAGCATAACATGTGACAATACTCTTGGTTGTGAGGGTTACCAAAACGCCATACTCTCAATTCCAACAGGAAAATGAAATGAAACCAATCCCTTTAATTAAAACTGTAAAATGAGCGACTAAGCACAAACCCGTGCCTGACCAGAAAGCATCCATAATGCTTCTATCAACTTTTGGGCGATGTTAAACTCATACTATGCAATGTTCTCTAGACAACTGTGTCAGTGAGGGGAATGTGAGGTAGCTAACATCTCATAGTTTTTCCAAGACAAGGCACAAATATTTTAATCTTTCATCACTTCACATTGCAACCCACAAGGTCGAAAAATACTAGCCACGGAGACGAACATGGAGTGGGAAACTTAAACACAGAGACCTGTTATGACAATCCATAAGTAGGATACATGCAAAGATCAGAGCTTTGGTAAGCCATGATGCTCAATTTCAACAGAGATTCCAGACCCAAAACCCAAACCATGACCAAGCAGGCTTCACTGCCATTTTTATCCAATAAACCCATGCAAAGATTACACACATCAAGGATAGCATAACCATTTCATTTTTTTAAGTGCCAACGGTCCAGAATAATCACTATAAGAAACCACGGACACAAACACCAATACACAGTTCAAATATCTCATAACATCTCAATAATCGCACAGACCATGAGCAATCCAGAGCCAAAAGTTGATTCAAAGGTAAGAATAACCATCATGGATGGAAGAGTAAGAAACCCATACCCAGGAAATCATGCACGAGGAAGAAAACTAGAATGTATACCTCCTTCATGACCAAATAATGTGGAGCAGCAACAACTACCATAGCCAAAACCAAAATGCAATAATGACTAGGGTGACGGGATAGAGGGGAGTTTGAGTGACATGCAATAAATGCACATCGCTTCTCCCTTCCAACCTCATTCAATTCAAAGTACGAGCCAAGCCAATTCACCATAGCACTACACATTAATCAACCAAATTTCCATTGCCATATCACATTTACAAAGTGTGTCACCCCTTTGTAATGTCCAACTTATTTAAAATAATCATGTGCTAGGAACATAACCCAATTTGCAACCATATATGAAATTCAAACAAGGCACATAGTAGCAAGGGTCAAGAGCACCCATCCTTTGTCATAATAATGCACAACATTAGAACTTGAATATAGTTCTTTTATTCAAAAGATCTCCATTATTATCCTTTATCAAGATCATTTAAACCATTTAATGCCATGTTCAATGCAATATCAAAGCCAAAACTGATAATAATTCTTTCATCCACAGGACAGCCTTAACATATTTTATGAGAGGTCACTAAAGCCATCCAGTGCCATGTTTTAATCAACCAACCATCACACGTTACCACAGCATTTTAAACCATGATTTGAAACAATGAACCATAGAAGACTGTGCGGGTACCATCACATAAGCAAACAAAATATAAGCGCAGCATATCCACCATAGTGCCATAAGTCCAACAAGGGGGTACCACCTACTAGTTTATTATTAATATAGATATATAATAAATATTGGAAATCATTTGCGAGCATAGTATTCATTGTTGTGTTTTTAAGCATAAACAATAGCTATGAAGGTTGTGTGGACTCAAAGGGAGTCAAGAGACTCAGAGGGAGTCAGGATGCTTAGAGGGAATCTAACTTTAGAGGGATTCAGAGGGATCATAGGAAGAGTCATTCACTTACTGGGAGCCAACCTTTAGGTCTATATGGGAGAGAGGCATCTTCCAATACTGTCAGGTAGGTTTCATGGGTTGAGATGGTGAGACGGGAGGTTCATAGGAATGAGGCTTCTAGGAGGAATATTTCTTCTAGGATGGGATCATTTCAGACGGTAGGATGTGCTTCACTGATCGAGGATGAAGCTAGTCAGGAGGACTGGAGGGAGGATTTTCTTCAGTGACAGAGGGTGTAGCCAATCATATGGATTGGAGATTATTTGTGGTATAGTATCTAGTACGGGAGATATAGCTACTTCCAGGTGATGATGGAGGATGGAAACCTTCCCTTGCTAAGAGGGAGTGTTGATGCTTTGGTAGCATCAAGAGGCATTCCCACTTGTGGAGTGTGGTGAAAATACCTTCCTCGCTAAGAGGGAGTGTTGATTTTTGTAGCTTCGGGAAGGTATTCTCACATGACCCTAGGTGTTGGGCATGTGAGAATCATCGTGGTCACCACATCAAAGTTTCGATTTGGTGAAAACCCCCTTGGATTTGAGTGGGGCTTCATGGATTTGGTGATGGGATTTATGGGCATATTTTGGGGCTTCACACCCATAATAAAAGTCTAATTTGATGTTGAATTGTGGAGGGGATTCTATGTTGACTCAAGTGAGGATGGCATAAAGACGCCTGGTCTTGGATAAACTATTGGGGAATCATGGAAGAAACCATTTTGCAGAATAAAGATACTATTAAAAAAATGTCAAATCAAAATTTAAGGAAAAAATGTGGTGTGATAAAGAGTT
>JZKD02S2100535.1:137230-171057 GCA_000966675.3 Picea glauca | reverse complement strand
AAATGGCCCCGGAAGTTAAAAACTACTAAAAATAGTAAATTACCAAAATTGCCAGAAACATGTTTTGGGCCAGTTGGAGAAGGTGGGTGGCCACCGATATCCACCTGGATCATTGCTACCTACATAAAAATCCCAAAAATAGGCATGTAGAATGTTTCTCTCTTGGTACTGAGTTCGACCTCCTTCACTTCCCAGAATGGTCCTTATATGACCTCCATTGGTTGCTCCAAACTAGCCCAGAACTTGCCCTCTACCTCAGCTGCTAACACACTATGTTCTCTTGCCCAAGTGCCCATATTTCTCTCACTTGATAAACCTCACAAATGATCAATGTGGCATGTCCTCTCATCTGCAACCTCCTTTTATTTCCCTAGCAGCCCCCCATTCCCTTTGATATGTGTGCCAAGGCTTGGCCTCAATGGCTGAGATTTGGCGTTGTTGTACCCCACTCTCCAATAGGAGGTTTTCCCCCTTGGACAAGGACTTGTATCTCACTATAAGTCACCTTAGAGGTGTGCCCTCCCTCCTTGGGCCCCACATTCCACTCAAAGATGAATTTTGTTGCAATCTTAAGTCTACCTTAGGCTAAGAAATACAAAGGTTGATCTGGATTATTTAAGGTGTCCCTCAGCTAGACTAGGACACATAGGCACAATTGAGACACAAACTGAACTAAAATTAACACTCCCTCTTAGCAAGGGAGGTGTCTCCACCAGGATCAATCTTTGATCCAATCAAATTTGTTGTTGTTGTTGTTGTTGTTGTTTCTCCCTCTAAACCGGAAGATCCATCTGCTACTTTTGTTGCAATCTGATCTGATGTGTTGTTCCACTCATCCATCAATGTCAAGTCATATCAACTGACTTTCTTCAACACTGATCTATGATCAAGGATCCCCCTATACCCACCTACAGGTTGTCCCAGCACCATGTACATCATACCTTTCCTGATGTCAAGCCTCACTGTTGCATCCAAGGCCGCTCCATTTGCCTGTATGAGCACATGTCCATCAGCGAACATTACATCATACCCCATATCCTCCAGAGATGATATAGAGAGAAAGTTAACCTTTAACTCTTTCACATACATCACCTCATCTATCTCCAAAGACACTCCTAACTCTAGTTGGAATCTGACGCATCCAACCCCTTTTACTGCATGCTTGGTGCACACCCCATTCTTCACATGGAAATTTGAGCCCATCTATGAAACACTGACGAATAATGACCTCATTCACATCATATAGAGAGATGACCCACTGTCCACAAACCATGCCCCTCTTTCCTCAAAATCAACCAATTTATTGCTGCTAAAAAGAGTGGAAACCAAAGAAAAATCATCCTCAAATTTCTCTGCAAATGCATCCATCTCGGTAAATGTTGTAGATGTTGTTAGAACCATGATTTTCATAGATAAGTTTATAGGTTTGTCAAAAAAATTGTAAAGGCGTATTTTGGTCTTTGAAAGACTAGAGTATTCCTAATTGAGTCAGAGTGTGTGTGTGTGGTTTGTCTCATGAGATGGCTCAAAGTCCTTGGGTCATTTTTAAAATAAAAATAAAGTTGCATGTCAAAAGGGAGTCAAGTTATAATTATGAGTCAAATGGTTTTGTGTGAATTTCATGATACATCATTACGCATCATGAAAGACAAAAAACAAAATTTAAAGGTCCATAGGATGTTTATCACATGAAAGAGTTTGTAAAGGTCCTTGGTTTTTGAGTTTGTAATAATTTCACAAAGTGGGAAATGGTATGTCAAAGTTGAGTCATAAGTCTAGGAGAGAAAGTCATTTCAAAGGGTATCATTGATCATCATTACATATGATAGATTCATCAAAAAGGTTATGATCATATTTCATGTCAGTTTGTACCTTGGCAAATAAAAACATCTGTACATTGTGCAAACATCATGCGCAAGTTACTTGAAACATGTTGGAAATATTTATCATCCAAAATGGGAGCTTTCCCTTTCAAAAAACCCTCTCTATCAACTCGTGCATGTATCTTTTCCACCTTTTGTCTATTTTTCCTCGAATTGTGAATCAACCATTTCCTCTCGAGCAAGCTCCAAGAATACTCTGCTATGAAAAATAGTTTCCTCGCGACGGAAATCTTGTGCAGGCTCTCTCGCTATGCGAGCTCTGTGTAGCATTCTTCGCTATGCAAACTCTATTGCAGTTTCTCTCGCTACGCATCTCATATTCACTTGTTTTTCTATGTAAAAACCAGTAAGGCTTGTTTTTTCCATGATAGCATATTTGCTCAATAGCATGCCTCTCATATAGTGAAAGCTTCTTATGCTAATTCGAGTAAACCATAGCCCTGCTAATTTTTTGTGCAAGTTGTCTACTAAGTTTTGAAGACACCTCTACCTTTAATAGTTTCGAGTTCATTTTGAAAAAAAAACACAGAGCTATGACAACATAGGAAAGAGAAGAAGTGTTGTAGAAAAGGGAAAAGAAAAGGAGATTGAGGGCCCTTCACCAAGTCAACCAATTTTGAATAAGGGTAGGAGGATACATTTCACTGATGAGGCAAAGGAAACATAGTAGACCAACCACAAGGTCAACTACTGGAGGATTTCCTACACCTACATTGCAGACAATTTTTTTTGAACTTTTAGCTCAAGAGATGGATGAAGACCAAATTATCCAGCTCGGAGAGGAAAAAATGATATCAGAGGACACAATGATGGAACACTTTCAAGAATGAAAACCAGCCATAGATGATGCATGTGCATCCATTTCCAAATCCCATTCAAAATTGAAAAGAAATGCAATGTTGCTCAGGCAAGTAGGAAACTTGAAAGTGAAAAAATTAACATTAAGAAAGGAAAAAATGTATCTCAAACAAAAATTCTAGTTTAATGATGAATCCAGAAGGAGTCTTGAACTACTTGAAGGAGTCTTGAACTACTTGAAGAAGTAGCAGAGATATGAATGAAGAAATCTCACAATTTTGTCTTTTTGGGGATAAGAGTCACTACTGGATTTTGGGTGTTTTGCTGGAATTTTGCTCATTGTACAAAGGTGCAATTTCATGGTGATAAAAAGAGGGAGGATGTTATCAAGTTTAATATGTGTTATAAAAAAAAAAAAATCACTCCCTGTACCTTTGATTCAGAGAAGGATGACAGCATAAATCCACCTCCTAGGCATAGATGCAGTTTTTGGACTAGTAAATTGTCATACACAGCACTTGTGTAGCAAGCTCTCGCAATGCAAATGTTGTAGGCACACATGATTAGAAAGGACAACATGAGGTGATTGTTATACAACATTTTAGGTAAGCACAGAGCTCCAATAATTTTCTTCCACCAGGATCTACACGGGTTTCAATAAAAATCAAGTGTGCTACGCAAATTTCCTATGAAATTGTTGTAGGTTATAGTTACACAGCATGCACGCTACACAAATGACAGTTTAGTAGTAAACTTCAAAACCATTTTTCTGAGAAACTGGAGAGGATTTTCGAAACAAAATGAGAGTTTTTTGTCACAAATGACCTCAATAACAAAAACCTCTCTCATGTTTTACACGGGTGTCATAGTTTGAGAGATTCGAATGAATCTTTACGGCCCATTTTTCCAGATTTTAGCATTTAATGTTTTCCAGGTTTAGTCATCATCTTTGGGCACAGATTATGAGGATATGGAGAATAATTTTTGAAAATCAAAAGATTTTTTTGTCAATAATGAACCCAATAACAAAAACCTCTCTTAGTTTTTACACAGGTTTTATTATTTGGAAGATACGAAATGATCTTTGAGGCCTATTTTTCAGAATTTCACCAAGCCAGACTTGCTAACAGAGTTATAGAATCTTTGAAATTCGACTTGATGGACCTCTAAATAAGCAAGGTGGATCCAAAATTGATATGGATATTGAATCTTGGATACTATCCTATCATATCCCATGATTTTCTCTTTAGTTGGCACATTTTTAGTTGGTCAAAAATCAAACCCTATATAGTAGGATGTGAGCAGAGTTTTGGAAAATATTCTTTCCTAAGTTATTGTAACAACTCTCTATTTTTGGAAAAGATGAATTTAGACCTCCTTAGGCTAGAATATGATATTTATATATATATATATATGAGAACTTGGAATGTGCAAAGGAGGAGGGGTTCGACTTGCTTGAGAAAAGCCTTCTTTTGCAGCTGGAAAACTCTGTATATATTCATGAATTTTAAATACAAGTAGAGAGTGTTTTTTATAGTGGAGATTCATCACGATGTACTCTTTCAGTGTGTTTTCCTCTAAGTTCACATTCATTTCACTTCTTCTCTTTCTTCTAAGCATAGCTAAGAGTAAATGATCGGAATTCATCCTTGATAGATGCTCCTTTCATATAGTTAAATCCAAGTGTCATGTTTTAATGATTGTAGATCCAGAAATCACCCTTGTTAGGTGTTTTTTTCATTGTAGTCAGCCTTTATGTTATTTTTTCTAAAGTTACAATTGATAATTCATCCTTATTAGATGCTCTCATTCGTAATGGGATTTTCTTATTTCTGTCTTGCCATCATCTGAATATTGTTTATTGTTGAAAGATATGTTTACTTTGCCTATGTTCCCTCAAGAGTACATAGTTGTGTTAATCTTCATTATATATCTCAGAAGTTGACTCCATTTCCCAATGGAATATAAACTCATCCCTTCCTCAATATTTTAAAATTGGATTTTGACAAAAGATCTAACCATTGCACTGATTATACAACTAGTTACTGAGGTAACACTGGGTGACTGAGTTGCATGAGAGAGCCCTCTCTGAAACTAGAAAGGCTAGTTTCCAGTTTCCAAGAAGTTTGTGGTTCCCTCTGGGTTTCTTTGATGCATCCAAAATAAATTTTAGAGTGATAACAGATGCTACCTTTGACTCCTTCTTCTTCTTGTTAGGACACTTATTGGCATAGTGGTCAGTTTTGTGACATGCAAATCATCTCACTTTGCCCATGTCGCTAGAGCCTCCCACTCCACTTCTCTTCTTTGGATGAAGAGTCATGTTCTCATCCTCATCACTCTTCAGCTGACTATCCTGAGACACATCCACTCGCAGCTCCTCCTAGGTGAATTCATCCCACAACCCCTCCCAATCAGGGAGTTTCTCTCGTGCAACCACCCCTCGGAAAAACGTGTCTTGTTGCTTGGTGAAGCCATTCAAGGTTGTCCTCACCAGCTCAGTTTCGTCCATGGTCTCTCCCACTTATGAAATTTCATATTGAATCTTAGTGAACTTTGTGAGGTAAGTGACCACCGACTCTCCCTTGTCCATCTTCATGCTTCTCAGCTTCTCTATGAGCAGCATCTTCCCTTTCTGGTTGTCAGACCAGTGTAGATTTACTAGGGCCTCCCACATTTCCTTTGATGTCTTCCTTCCATAAAAATGTGGAATTATGTGGTCCTTGACACCATCCACAAGTATACTCTTGGCCTTGAAATCCTTCTTGGAATGGGAAGCTAGTTGTACTGGATCAGTTGGGGCTGCCACTTTGCCTTCTGCAATTTCCAGCATCCCATTCTCCTCCAACACCAAGCTAATTCACTCGCTCCAAGGACAGAAATTTGAGGCTCCATCCATCCTGTCCTCGACCCTCAAGTATGCACTAGCCATTTGAGTTTGTTGTCCCGATTTCACCCACACAGACTGGTCTTATGTCCCACTTTCTAGTTTACCCTTGTTGGTGTGCACAGTGAATCACTTGGTTGTTCTATACTTAGCGGCTAAGATATGATATCATGTTCAATTTACACCTATAACTCAATCACTGAGATTGCTACCAATAAATTATCTTAACCAAAAAATATCAATGCTGATATAAAAATCTGAATTTATGCAGTAACCTACAGCTGAAATATAAAACAGAAATATAATAGCGGAAACACACAAAACCAAGCACATAAAAATTACAGTACACCATATATTACCCTGGAAACCCCAATGTGGGGAAAACCAGCAATGAGGGGGATTTATTATGGTCATCCAAGAGAAATTATAGCAGTAGAAAAATGGAAATTTCTTACAGAAATTTCCAACAACCTTTCTCACTCCTTCTTAGCTAAAAAAAAGCCCAGCAAAATTGTTGTATAGCACAGCCCAGTACTTCTCAACAAGTACAACAAGTGTATGGAATTAGTACATCCTGTATAGGCTATACTATTTCAGCCCAGTACAACCTGCACAGCAGTTGGTAGGTACGGCATGTGTATGGCATGGATGGATGAAGAATTTTGGCCCAAATTTGGCTTGCTGCTACCTACAGAAAAATCCCAGAAATTGGCTTGTAGAATGTTTCTCTCTTGGTACTGAGTTTAGCCTCCTTGGCTGCCTAGAATGGTCTTGATATAACCTCCACTGGCTTCTCCAAACTACCTCGGAACTTGCCCTCTACCTCAGCTGCTAGCACTCTTTATTCTCTTGCCCAAGCGCCCCTCTTGCTCTCACTTTCTCAACCTCACAAATGATAAATGTGTCTCATCCTCTCATCCTCGGCTTCCTTTTATTTCCCTAGCATCCCCCCATTCCCTATGACATGTGTTCCAAGGCTTGGCCTCCATGGCTGAGAGTTGGGATTGTTAGACCCCACTCTCCACTAGGAGGTGTGGCCCCCTTGGATAGGGACCCACATCCCACTAAAATCCACCTTAGAGGTGCGCCCTCTCTCCTTGGGCCCCACATTCCACTCAAAGATGAATTTGTTTGCAATCCTAATTCTACCTATTATCGGACAAATCGGTAAGTGAGGACACAAACTAATCTCCCTAGTTTCACCCAGAAACTAGAACAAAACAAGACAGAATACAAAACTTCCCCTAAGTTTTAATTGTCAAGCATACTAAATAACAAGAGATAAATGTCATACCTTTTAAATGTCGCTTGTCCTTGCTAGTGTCATCCTCTCTCCGTTCCAAAGCTTATGGGATGTTGAACCTGTAAATAGACATAAGCCTACAAAGTGAAAGCAACAATTTATACTTAACATAACATGTGTATGTGATCAAGGAGTCATACAATAAAATAAGAAAAATTTTATGGGAAAGAAATATATTATTGTATTAGAAATATGTAAAGGGGAATACAATCGATGCCTTGATGTTGTAGGGTCCCTTCCAACAGTTCCTTTCTACCCACACACTTTTGCTCCACCGATTCTGATACTGTAGATTTGAAAGTCACTCACAATCTCAACTTGGAAAAGTGAAACTCAAAGACAACATAGGCCCAAAAACTCCAAACTCTTGGCTAGGATAATATCTCATTAGATATTCTCAAAATCTCTTCACACCAACTCACCAAGCTCAAAAACTAAAGAAATCAAGAACTAGATTTCCCCATGAGAACTCCTCTCCTTTTATAAGTTGAAAAGGATAGGGTGAGGAGTTTAGGATGATCCCACTAGAACAAGTATGCAACTCATATCCAAACCAATCGGAGGCCACCTAATCCTCGAAGCTTCTATTCTAGAAACGTCGAGAAGATATTATTTTTCTTCATACGTAAGATCGTCCCACCCTTAATACTGAGCAAGGTGTGACAACGTCGCAGGACACTATGGTGCAGCCTGTATCGATCCTAGATCATATCACACTTAACACTGAGCAAGGTGCGACGATCCTTCTTTACAAGGTTTTGCACAAAGGAAAAGATAATTCCATCTCTCTGGGAAAATGTGTCTTCATTCTTCTTCAGGGATTCAGGCCATTGATCCTTCTAAATACAAAGTATAGGTGTACATCATTAATGGTCATAGGTGTGGTGAAAATAATGTGTAACATTAAGCCCCCCAAAGTATGAAGTTAGAACAGAGTGATAGCTTAAATACTTTGTCGAGTGTGTGTTGGGAACAAGGAACACGTCAGTCAGAAACATGCCAACAAACAAGGAAAGATAGTACAATAATATATCATCATTGAGGTAGGCATTCCCATACTCATAATACAAATGAATCAAAGCATAAATGCCAACATGCAAAGATCCATGTCAAGTAAGATAGGTCATGGCCACCAAACATACATTGTGGATCCATGCCATTATGACTCAAATATGAACATAGACACCAAAAATACATTGTGGATCTATTTGTTAAAGACTCAAATTTGAAAATATCCATGATACATACATTATGGATATATGAAAAAGTACAATCTAAGTATACTCCAATGCAACCTGAATCTGTCAGAAAAGATTCAGGGTCTTCATCTCCACCACTCTATAGTACGAATCTAACCATGCGAATACATGTGCTGAAGTTGAACATGGTAGAAACCACTTGATTACCGGTCATTAGTGTATTTCATTAACAAGTGAAAGGGAAATCACCATTAATGTCAATGAATCCCAAGGTACACTAGTATAATCCAACGGGTACGAATTTGTGAGCTGAAGTCGAACACTCAGTGAAATCTCTCGATCAGGGGTCAATAATGAAAACCCACTATTGAAAGCAAGAAAACATGCCATTGAGGAATGCAAGTTCCTAGGTACCAATTAGTTTCTAAGTATAATTCCTGGATAATGAGTTGAAGTCGATAGGAAAAGACTCGTCACAGGAAGGCCTTAATGTATCCCCCATCAATGACACGAAACGGGTTAAAATGATTTGAAGTAGATCAGAGTAACAAGTGATTCAGGACTGACTCAGGGATGGTCGATGCAATATAAGGCTTAAGGACTGCATAAATGGTCGATGCAATAAAAGGATTTTCAGGTTGAACCTCTCTTTGAACATATTGACGACACGACAACTGTCTTGGAAATACTAACTCAACAAAAAGGATCACAGACCAATTTGTAATCTTAAAAAGGAGTATGATCAAGAGACAAATGGATTTTCCAACCTAGACACAAAGTGAGTGAAAGGGTGTTATGTTCAAAAGCGACTTAATTCCATAGAATACAGGTTTAGACACATTTATTTCCCAATTTTCCCCCACCATCTCTGGCGAGTACCTCTTTATTTTTACACAAGCTTGAGGAGCATAACATATGCTTGAATTGTAAGCTCATCCTTCAGATGAGTCCCTCAGAGTATGTTTAACGAACCCTAGGAAGGAGTGGTTTGGTCCCATATGGGCCTTTCGATGTTTGTTTTACGAGTCCAAAGAAAGAAAACTCGGTGGTCTTTTCATATTTATGGAGTTTGAAAAGAACTTAAAGAGGACTTCATAACTTTTTCTAATCATTATTTATAAGAGTGTTTAGTTTCCATAAAGTAGTCTGATGACACTGAAAAAGAGATAAACTACCGCTCAACATACATGCTTTCTAATACTTTAACGAGTGTGAAACACAACAAGATCGCTTGACAATCTTTTTATATTTAGGGAGTCTAAAAAGAGCTTAAAGAGAACTCCAGGGGGTTCCTTTTTCGTATAACCTTTACGAGTCTAAAAAAGTGATAAAATTATACTCGGTTACATTCTCAGGTATTTACGAGCATGAGAAAGAACAAAGACTAAGCTCGGGATTGTTTTCATTTTTACTCAAGCTTAAAACAAAACAAAACTATGCTTGGGATAGATTTTATTTTTACACAAGATTAAAACTAAAAAAAACTATGATTGGACCTGGTTTCATTTTTACACAAGCTTGAACCAAAGGAAACTATGCTTTCAGATTCCCAACGCATTATCCAGGGATGGTTTGTACTTTTCCCCCAACTTAAGAAGTTAGCGGCTTAACTTCAGCATGAAGTCCAGAGGATGTAAGCATTGCCCCCAAGCCTCATTCTGTCCAACGACATAGGTGGATGAAATGAAGCTTCAAATACTATATGTAACGAAGTACTTGACTCAATCGAAGAGGGAGGAAATCTATTTAATTTTTTAACGAGCTTTCCACGGAGAAGAAAAACTATGCTCGAGAATCCAGGTTCAATCCCTAGACCTCTGTTTCATTTTTTAACGAGCTTGACACAGAAACGGGAACTATGCTCATAACCTTTGTTTCATTTTTTAACAAGTTTTCCATGGAGACGCAAAAACTATCCTCGTAAGATCAGTTTCATTTTTTAACGAGGTTTCCACAGAGAAGAAAAACTATCCTCATAGCTAGTTTCATTTTTTAACGAGCTTGAAATTGGAAAAGTATGCTCAAAGTTGGTCTCATTTTTTAATGAGCTTGAAATCAGAAAACCATGCTCAAAGTTGGTTTCATTTTTTAATGAGCTTTGAATCAGAAAAACATGCTCAAAGTTGGTTTCATTTTTTAATGAGCTTCAAATAAGAAAACCATGATCAAATCTCCTCTTCTTGATCATGGCTTCCAAGAGGACAATTCTCTGGAAGGACACCATGTCAAGGGACAAAACTCAGTCATGGATTCCAAGAGATCTTCACTTGATGGAAGAACAACGCTCTGGAATGACACCATGTCGAGGGCCACGATAGGGGTAAGGAGATCAGGATCCAATAGATTTATCGAAGAGATCACAATGTCAACTACCAGATCTAAGTCATAAGATATTGAACTTATAGTGAGAGGCTCATCTTCATTGACAACTAAAGGAATGGGAGAAAATGCCACATAATTGACCTGTGGTGTGGGTGATACCATATGCATATAAGAACCATTTAGGGAGGTCATTGATTTGATGGTCAAGTCAGGGCCAATGAACAAAAGTTGATCAATAGTCACAATTCTTCCATCGTGAGGGAAAGATATCACGTGAAAAAGAGTAGACACGATATCTTTCATGGCATAGGCATAATCGCGCCCAAGGAGTAAATCGAAATCCATGGGGTCTTGGACTACCATGACATCAATAAAGACATTTTTCCCTCCCAAAGTTACAGGAAACTGAGGAAGGGTCCCTAAAGGTTAATTGTTTCTTTTGTTAAAAGATAATAGATTATGTGTAACCAACACAAGCTGAGGACAACCTAAATCTTGCCAAGCAATACAGGAAAAAATACTAACGGATGCACCTTCGTCTACCAGCGTCTGCGGAACGTCTTGACCAAAAACATGTACTGTAATCCTGAAAATAATGTGAGAGGGAAGATGAGGTCCAGTTAGCGCACCCCAATCAAAAAGGATGGCCTCATTACTTGGAGGGGGTTCCATGGGAGAAGGAGGAATTCTCCCTAGCACGGTAGATTTTGTATCAACGAGAAAAACATGGGAAGTATCGAGTTTACTCTCTAGAGGGAGAGTAGGATCGATCGATGATGGTATCAAATCGACCACTTGGGTTTCATTCTCCAAGGGGAGAATGGGGTTGAAGGATGGAAATAGATCAATCGCTTGGGTTTCACTCTCTAACAAGAGAGTGGGATCAACTGAGGATGGGATCAGATCGACCACTTTTCCCACTAATTCAACTAAGGACATGACCATATTGACTACCTAATCAATCGGACTAGCCGACGAAGGGACTGGATTGATCATTTCATCAACTACAGGTAGGTTGAGAGTAAGCATGTGGTAAGCAGCTGGAAGTTGAGGCTGAGAAACAGTCATGTCTTCCAGTAATTTCGAGGCTTCATCCATACGAGGGAAAAGGTGATTTTGATGACTCCATCCGCATAACCTACACGGGAACTTGACTCTACTTTTATTCTTCCCAACGGTATCCTAACTAGTTGACGGGAGGTCATCAGCATGTTGTTCAAAGGTTGATGACATGGGATGGCTAGGGCGTGTAGACCATGCTTCTATAACCTTGGATAGACTATGGAAATCCTTAAGAAGATGGATACCCTTACAAATACTGCAAGGGTACTTGGGCTTACGAGTTGTTTAGGTGATCTTGGCATCATCAACACTCCCAGCACGATTAACAGTAACTGGTTGTTTTCCAACATGTCTGGCAGTGGTTGGAATTTTGGACCCTTTCTTATTTTTCTTCTTCTTAATATTCCTTTTCTTCTTCTTCTTATCCACTGGGTTACTAGCTTCAGAGCTTTCACTCAGTGAATAAGATGAAATGGAAGAAGACCTTACAAGTGAAGAAGGTGAAGAAGATCTTACTGGGGAAGAAGGTGAAGGATCAACATGAGGTTGATGTTCTTGGGGAGAAGTGCTTACAACCGAAGCACTTGCTGCATTCGGGATTGCTTGAGTGGAAAACAGCCATTCTGGTAACCCAATTGTGAGATCTGGAAGGCTCAAAGTAGAGATGTAAGGAGGACCAATGTTTCCATAAGAAGGAAAAACAAAAGGTTCCCTCAGAGAAAGGGTTGCTTCATTGGTCATTTCAGGTACAGATGCCATAATTATGGATCCAACTTAAGGCGTATAAGGAAAAACAAAATCACACGCTAAAAAATCTAGGAAGAAAACAAACAAACAAAACCTTCTCACGATGAACGCACTAGTTGGTGATGAAATCCAACGTAGTGGGAACAATGTAAGAAGGGGTTGAGATAGAGCGGGTGGAAAAGTTACGATGATGACCTACTTAACAGACTTACACCTTGGTGCAAGCTTCCACACAATAAACGTGGAATTACCCTCCAAGGAGCCCGAGTGAGTTTGGCCAACATCGATTCCATGTGCAGTGAAGACTTTCCCCTTCATTTCCACCTCGTGTATTACCCTAAATAAAGGCCACTAAGGTTACCAAATACAAAAATGATGTCTGGGGAAACAGACAACAGTCTGATATATGCGCAAGGGTAGGGTAAATAATCTTGAAATCGACTTGAGAAGGCCCGCACATGGTTTTTTTCTCAAGTGACCCCCAATAATACACGAAACCACTACACTAGGACCAACAAAGCGGGGTTAGTAACTCTGATGGCCTTAATGCGACCTCATGATTGACCCTTGTGTGAGAAGGGCTTCCCAGGATAAAATTTCATAAGTGGATTTATCGCTCCATAGAAAAATATTCTATGTTTGTTTGATAGCTTTGGAAAGTTATCCTTTCAACCTATTCCAAATCCCTACACCCTAAGCTAATGTAGGTTTTCTACCAAAAAATATAAAATGTCTAATCAATTTTTATAAGCACTTTATTTTGAGGTTGTTGTTTACTCAAGGGTGCAAAAGTGAAATGTGTGATGTTTTAGACTTGACTCCAAAAGAATGAAAAATAATGAGATGCAAGTCTTTTTATTTTCCATGACTCCTGCTTATGGGATGGACAAGATGTGTTGGACACACCTGCCACACTTAGAGGGGGCGGTGAATGAGTGTGGGGATCTTTTTCCAAAACTTCCCTCTTACAAAAAAAATCCTTACTTAACATTCAACATTTTCTCATTACTCATTGCTGTCATTTATCATCATTTAGATGTGAATACATATCAGCAACATATCATCAATAAATCATCTCCATAAGGAACACAAAGAACACAAGATGTATGTACAATTTTTCTTTTTATTATGGACTTCAATCGGGGGTTTTTCAGCAACAACTGAATAGAGTACAAGTCTATAAGAGAACCAGATCTATATGCAAGACTCATCTTACATTCTCAACACCAACTGAGATGAGGCAACAATCCTCAACAGATATCAATCTGTCAACATATACAAGTGCATCAACCATGCACCAACTTGTGCCAAACAACCTGTAATCAACCTATACCATAAACAAGTGCATCCAACCATGTACCAAGTATATAACAATCATGTTTCAAATAATCATCAACAATGACTCATCAATATGTACCAAAATCATCAACTATACACCTCATGTATGTGCCAAATCATCAACTGCTTGTCTCAACCATGACTAGTTTTGGATTAGTCAACAACCCCAACTTGAAATAATCATAACTTTGTACCTGTAATGAATAAAGATATGAAACTAATACAAAATTTTCTTCAGTGTGTTTTATGCAATTCCTATAGGTGGCACTACTTGAAACCTCTCAGAAAAGGCGTTATAGAAAATATGGAATTCCTTGTTGAATTCTAGCTTATTCTAGAGAGCGACCTTGTAGAGAGTGGACCACACAAAATATTCATTGAATTGATCTGAAACTATTAAAAAAACATACCAAATCCGGTACCCTAACCAATACATTTTGTCTCACTTAATTTGGATCTGTTATGAAGAAGTTATGATGTTTTTACCCGAAACACTTGTTTTTGACTAGTTTCAGGACTAGCCACAAACCCTATTTTCCACGGAGTGTAACTCCAAAAATGCAATGACCTACAAGCTTAATATTTTACCACAGATACTTGGGTATGTTTTCTCAATGGCATAGCAATTTCACGGTCTGAATCATTATAGAAAACAAGTTATAGCGAAAATGGTGAGATGACCTCTAAATAACATACCTTAGAAAGCACCATCAAAAGAATTTATCCTTCATTGCATTCCAGCCTTCTTTTCTTCACCTTTCCTCATAATTTCGGCTCAGATATCCTTGGTTACCTCAGAAACATATAGATATTCAATATTCTCAAGTGTGATTAAAATCAGAGAGTCCTGCCTCTTATTTATACTCTCCAAGTAGCTTCCTTAAAAACAGTCACTTGGCCCCACTTTCCTTATTTTAGGGTTAACCTAGTTCTAATTTCTCCATTAAATTTATTATTTAAATAACTTATTTTGTATTCACTTTGAATTATAGTAAACGCATCACTTCACTTTATTATTTTCCTTTTAAAATCCCTTAAACCACTTTGACTACTTTGACCTTTTGGGGCTTTGACCTTTTGGGGCTTCTAGATGACATGTGAGGGTCCTCCAACTTCGTAAGGCCATAACTCTCAAACCGTGAGGAGTTATGTGACGTTCCACATACCACCATAAATGGCATGACATGTACTATCCATATAGAATAATATTTTCTGAAAATATATCATAACTCATACTGTTACCCATCAAACAAACTTGGGTCCATTACCCAAACCTAGGGTCTCCAACTTTTCATGGCCATAACTCTCTAACCATGAGGAGTTATGTGATGTTCTACATACCACCGGAAATGGCATGACAAGAAATATCCATCTAGGATAGTTTCAACAACAATTTCCTTGATATTCATCTCATTATTCCACATACAAGCATGGGTCCTCCAACCATTCTTCTAGGATAACTCAATCCGTAAAGCGTCTTCCCGTGAGAGATTTCACCATAAAGGGACCACTTTGGAGTTCATCCATTTGTGCACCTTATCAATCATGATAAGACAATAATGAGTCATCTATACATTTTTCCAACAATGCATCATATACCAATGAAACCACAATGATCCATCTTCATCATGGATTAATGACAACTCATTGATCCATCTTCATCATATCAATGACAACTCATTGATCCATCTTCATCTATGCATTCTCATCAAGGAAAATACATATTATATTACATCAATCATCAATCAAACAATCATTTGACATCAATCAATCACTTTACATCAATCAATCAAACCATTGGCATCAATGACAACATGATCCAACAATCTCCCCCTTTGGCAATGATGGCAATACCAACATTGATGTCAACACCAATTACCAATTATTGATGTCAACATATAGATAAGGCATGCTCTATATCAATAAACATCAATCACATCAATGTGATTAACTCTCCCCCTTTGACATCAATGGAAAAGGGTCATTCTCATCTTGGGGCTGCTCCCCTTGCTTGAACTCTCCTTGGGGTTGCTCCCCCTGTCCGAATGCCTTTGATATTCCTCTGAATAATCTCTCCCCTTTTTAACAAGGGATATCACTCTGATGTAATGCTGAAGATACATCGAACATACTCCCCCTGTGACCATTTATCCCCCTGAAATTATGCTCATGTGCTCTTTCTTCAAGTATAGGGCTCTTTTCTAGGTATGCGTCTGATAAATATCTCCTCCTATAATCATAGGAAGAAGAATGACTCCCCCTATGGGTATGTCTCCCCTATACTTTTTGCAAGATGAACATTGTGCTACCATATAACGATCCTTGGACCTTGTTGTTCCAGAGTCTGTACTTAAGGCTTAGATGTACAGTGTCTAGGCATCCGAAAGTGAGTAAAGGGTAGAGAAGGAAGAAACGTCAACCTTCGTCAAGGGAAACTAGGGATGATTTATGTGTTGGCATTGTCTAACTTCCAACTGTTCCTGGATGTTTATATCTCATTCAATCACTGCCCATGAACGTTTGATTTCAACCCGGGTAGTGGTTGTTTTAATAATAGTATCAAAAAGGTTTAAGGCAATATGTGTTTGATCTGATAGTCCAGGTTCAATATTAGGCTGTCTTGTTACAGGGACAGTCATGGAGGAACAGAAAGATAATAAAATCTCAGGGGGAATTTAAGTGTTGTCTCAATTCGGTCCTATAAAAGAGAGTTTATGGTTTCAGGAGTGAAAAAGGGGCACAAACCAAAGGCCCTTTCCCGTAACTGAGTTATACTTTAATAAAAATGTATGAGGTGCGAGAAAACATTAAGTTGTCTATCGAGTAAGGCTCCTATCAAGGGAGAATCTCACATATAAACAGAAGAAAAAAAATGTAAAGAAATAACCCGATGAAGCATAAAATATATATAGAATTTTGAAAGTGTTGACTGGTCTTATACCTATTGATAGTTGGTACAAAGGAAAAACAGTAAACAATATAGAAAACCAAAATTCATTCACTATAGTATAGGTTGTACTAAATTATAGCGAAGCATTCATCAGAGACAAATATGAAATGAAACGAAATATGAGATACAAGGAAACAAACTCATAACACAGTCGTGACGGAATTGAGAATCTTCGGATTTGCTTTATATTAACTCTCAAAATGGAAAACCTCTATTAAAATCGACACAAAAAGGTCCAGCCATTTTTCTTTCTTTCTATGGTATATTTATACAATTTTACATAAGATGGAATCTCAATCGTTGCAAAATTTTAAGTTATGATAAGGAGGAGAGCAATCATTCCATTTCTTCATCTCTGTCTTTATTTGGTGCCAGAAGCTTGTCCACACGCATGCTCGGTACAAGTGACACACCTTTCCACCAGCCGAGATATCAGCCTTGACAGTTCTGCTTGACAATTGGCTTCAAAAGAGTAACAATCTCGAGCTAATTGCGGTAACCTTTCTTCCATTTGTCTTTCTATGATGTCGATAGCGCACAATTGTACACTTGGTTTAATCATACATTTATCTATTTGAACTATGTCTACCATAGTTACTTGTGAGATCTCAGCCAAATCTCTTTCTTCTTTTTCATTCAAATCAGGTGAGATTTTTTCTAGATTCATTTGACTCAATGCCTCAGCATTACCTTCGCTATCAATGCCTAACAAATTGCCATCTATAGAACCCAAAGCCTCTTCTAAGGATTTTGTTACCTTCTTGGCTTCCAGCGTACCTTCTAAGATATTGTGCTCCCATTCTTTTAATAAAATATTTCCTCTGGTCTGCTCCGAAATGGAAAAACTGGGAGTACTTCCCGATTCCCTGTTGTTTGTAGCTATTAAAGCCTCTTGAAAAGCAACTCGAGCTGCTCCAACTTCTCTTTCTCTGACAGATAAATTTTCCAAAACTTGATTAACAAGTAAGAAGTTGTCCCAAATCACCTCTACCTTGGCGAGTAAATTTTGCTGGGCCGCAGAAACTCTGCTCCGAAACTCCATCGCCTGGGACTGGAACATCCCGATATTTATAACTTTACTTTCGGCAATTTCCACTCTAGCTTGTAGTTGTTCGATCAAGTCTTTTTGCTGGCCCGCTTGTATCTGACCATTCCGAACCACCAGCTCTGCTTGTTCGATCTTAGTCTTGAGCAGCTCTATCTCACTTTTATCGGCCAACCTTGGTTGTTCTATCCCTACACTCGCCTGGTCCTTGGCAGCCTCCTCTGCTGTGGCTAGTCTGGCTTCTAGGGTTTTGATGAGGCGATTTTTTCGTTTCACCTAGTTTTTCAAAACCCCAACTGAAAATTGATTCATTGTGGCATATGCCCCTAATGTCCCGGCCATTTCTGTCGCGAACTATTCATTCTTCTTGTCTTTCCCATCAGTCAATACTTTGTATTTCTTGGTTGTTGATTCCCCTTCCTGATAGAATTCTCTCTTTACCACAGCCTTTTTTCTTATTATCAAAGAAGAACTCATTTGGAGGGAGCTCTTCCATCCTTATAGGTCTCAATTCTTCATTTAAAATCCACCCTGCGTCAATGTTTCCCTAAGATGACTGCAAGGGAGTAATGGATGCGATGGGATCTCCGATTTGCTTAGCTGGTTTACCTGGAGTAGTAACCAGAGTCTGATTTTTCGGCAGGTCGGGATTCTTTATCTCTATTTTCGGACTCTTAGTTTTCTCTTCCCCTGTACTCGGATTCTCACCCCACAATACTGCGGGAAGACAACTGCGTCGATGTTCTTGGAATTTCAGAACATCGGCCCTCTCTTCAGGTGCTAGGGTTTGTATCCAAGCTAAAATCTCGGCATAAGATCTTGCGCCTCGGAAAATGTCATCCGAGGGTGAATTTTCGTGTTCGAACCTCTTGAGTCTGCAACTGGAAAAATGATTACTTATGACCCTTTGTGGATCATGCTTCTTGAATTCAATAAGAACCAATTTTAGGTCTTCCAGGGCTGTTGCCTTAGCTTTAGCATGCCGGAAATCTAACAAAGAATATGAATTTAAATGAATAGGAAAAGGTGGCCATACCTTCTTTGAATATCCATTAAGGTCCTTGCTTATGCCACCGATTACTGTTTGTCTAGCAACCTCACGACAAACCAGCTTGTTGGGTATGAATCATGGTAATGCATAACGGGGAACAGAAGCCCCGAAAAATCTGCGATATAAGAATTCGGATTCTACATACCAGTCAGTTATACTGCTCAAATTCATCACTATACTATCCGAGATCCTGGGTGGTGGGTGGCCGAAAATAGTGACATGCAGCGGTACCATTACCCAGTTAAAGATTTCATATATGAAATTTTCCGCTTTGTTTTCCCACAATTTTGAATGATAGACGTGGATGTGCCTGGCCTCTGATGGATTCCAACTCCAGCTCATTAAGGGAAAGGGTGTTAGAAAACATGTGGCGTCCATAATGTATGTGGACATAAAAAATGAAGCAATCTTTCCACTCTCTTTCTGCGCCCGATACTCTGTAACTCAACTGGTCAAGCTATCAGACAACATTTTTGCCCAGTCGAAGGAACAGCCTTTGGCGACTTGATGTATTATAGGCACCCATTGAAGAAAGAAATGTGATATGTCCTCTTTCCCGTATAATCTGCAGGTCATCATAGCTATATACTTGAATTGTGGTTCCAAGGAAGCTATTGAATATATACCATTACTGTCTGCCCTGAACTTCATAGGGTGTGAAACTCAATCTATGATTAAGTTGGACATAGTCTTGTCATATTTCACACATTCCTTTTGTTTGAACTTCTCAAAGAATTCGGCATCATATGTAAGGTCCGACACGATAGGCAACTTGTACATAGCCTGCAATTGTTCGGGTCTGAAAGTCCCGATGGTGACGTTCTGCTCATTGATGATGGTTCTGGTTGGTATGTCCACATGGTCTAATTCCCACCAGACCATATCATAGTAAGGGATCAATCATGGCCTGGACACTACTTTATGCATTCCATAGTGGATGACGATCTTATATTTGGTGGTTATATCGTATTTTTCATTGTCACTGGAATCATCATAATAATCCACTAATTCGGCCTGTAGAACATCAGAAACAAATGACCAGTTCGGGACAGAGTCGACACTTCGAGGTGAAGTATCAACGATGTTGTCTGAACCTTGTCCTGAAACCTCAACGTTGGCTTTAGACGCTTTTCGCGAGGCCATGACGGGAGATCATGCTTTAGCTCTTCTGCGATAAAAATATGTATACATACAGAAATTATTTCGCTGAGAAAAGTGTGATCTGCGTAATATAGAAATGAATTTGTTATAACGAATAACAGCTCTATATATTCAAAAACTCGGTACTTTTTAAGAACAGATTGGTCAAATCACGCTTAAATATAAATTTAGCAATAAAAACCCAATCTTTACTTGTCGATTCGCCTTGTTTCTAATTATTGCCATAAATTTTGGCAGTTTGAAATGTCAGTTGGCGTAAGGAAGAATTAAGACTACCTCGTAAACTGTGCATGCATCAAATCATGGGAAGTACTGGCTTAGCTCAATTAATCAGGTTTTACCAAAGTTAATTAATCTTTCGGTACTCGCTGCATCGGGAATTTTTGCTTTAACCCTTTGAACCTCTAACACCCGAAATTGCGATGATTGACTTTGGTTAATAAAAACGTAATTGTGATTAGGTGCTTAATTAATTACGTGATTATTTATATCGCAATTTTGCAACTCGAAGCTTCGAAGGTATAGCTTCCGGGAAGTTTGTATGTCGAGTTGCGAAACCACGAGATCGTGATGATATGTTTTAATTAAAAGGGAGGATAAAATTGGATTAAGTGTTTAATTAATTATGTTCATATATTTATCGCGACTTCGAGACAAGGGGTTTTGACAGTGTATCTTTTTAAAAGAAAATACGTCGAGTTGCGAATTTCCGGCAGAACTTAACCACGGCTAAGATTTTACCTTTAACCTTAACGTGGGTTACTAAAACAAGAATTTTGTGGTTTCGGCTATCGAGGTTATGACAGTAAGACTTTTGGATTTAGTAAACGTCAAGACGTGAAACCCCGATGATGCTTAACCGTAATTTAGGAAAATTTTACTCTCGTTACTGACCTAGGTAAAATTTTAAAATGATTTCGTTGCTTCGTTGTCCGGGACTTGTGAAATATGTGATCTATAGCATCCGACATACGAAATCCTGAGGTAAAACAAAGGGGGAAAAATATTTGACGAAAAGTAGAACTTGCCTTAAGAGTATGATAACTATCGTCGCTCGTGTGATAAGACTTCAGATATTTTGAAACCACAGAAGGAAAATAAGAAAACCATCTTTCGATTTCGAGCATTAAGACATGAAATTCAAGACTGGCTAAAAAACAAAGGCGGCTCCAACATAGGCTCCAATCAGGGATCATGTTTTCTTGTAAGACGGGAAGAACAGTAAACCACGTGCTGATATTGGGTAAATGGAGTCAATGGCTTCCGATATCTCAGACATTGCTTCACTGCCAGTGATCCTGTTCAGTAACCCGGTGAAGTTATCTGGCCCCTTTTACTGAATTTCCTTTCACCACTTCGGAATATATTTGTGCATTTGAATGCTCAGACGAGGGCAATCATTTATGAATTTCCTTTCATCGTCTCTTGGACTAGATGGGGGCAATCATTTCTAAATTTCCTTTCACCACCTGTCTTATAATTATTATTTTTTAGAGCGCGAAGATGGGGGCAATCAGTTTGTATCAGGGCTGATATCTGTGTAATATTTTGCATTATAGGTCTGTCAACTTACTTTGATTACTCGGTACCAACCTTCCCTTAACCTTCACAACACCTTCGTTCTTAGGGAAAAGAAGGGAAAATAACTTTCTTAGGGTATTCTATTTGAGCAAGCCTCAATCCTCCGAAATTGTTGAAAAACCTAGGAAAGTCAGGATCACTTTAAGCGTCCCTTCGTTTAGCAAGGGACCGAGGAGTTGTGAAGACCCTCTTTCTTTCCATAATATGCTTTGAAGCTCTCAAGGTTGAAACAAAATCTCTTCTCCCTACGTATGTGAAACGAAAAGATGCTGACTTTTTAAAAGGTAAACCCGAAGACAGAAAAGGGTGACAGATAGTGATTTATGGACTGAAAAACAAAAGTCAAAAATTCAAAACTGACTCTTGTAAATCTTTTTCGGGGGCACTTTACTCTGACTGACTACTTTAATTTGAGTGACTTGTTTAATTTGTCTTATTCTTTCGTACGATTAAACAAGGAAACATTTTGTTATTTATTAGTTTGGATGATGTTGATGTCTGAATGAGGTTACCTCGGTTTTCTTTAATAGCCCTTCAAAACAAGTCTTTTAGGAAATCTCACCTTTACCCTATCGTTTCATTTTCTTTGCACAATATCAAAAATCTTTGGTATCACCTGTTTAAGCCGATTTATTTCTGACACCAACTTTCGGTTTACTTCTCCTTCTTGTTTTGTGTGCAACTAGAATCCTGTAAGAGACAAACACGAAGGTTATCGGGGCTATCTGAAAGGTGTCGAAAATTCACGAAAGAAAATCAACATAACAGAACGAAATGGAAAATATATATACACAAATAAAAATTCTATATATGAATATATAAATCTAAAATTAAATTAATTCCCTCTTTTTTTCTTTTTTTCTTTTTTTTTTTAGGCAACTGTTTATGTCATATAATGCTTCAGATAGCGCCTGTTGACAGGGGCGTTGAGGATTTCACCGTCTAGATTTTCCAGTAGGAAATAATTTTTTCCTTCGAGAGCCGAGACTCTGAATGGCCCATACCAGAGGTGATTGGATTTACCATGTTTTGTTGCTTCTTCCCTCCTTGCATCCCACCTTAGTACTAAATCACCTGGGAGGAAATATCTGTCCTTTGCCCTACGGTCGAATAATGCCTTCATGTCGTCTTGATACTTCTGCATCTTTTCATCTACTTCGACCCTATGTTGTTGAACCTCAATTAGCTAGTTTATCCTCCTAGTGACATGATTAGGTTCTTCTTTCTAATCTTGCCACAACTTCATCACGAGGAGTGATAAATTTATTAGTAACACCGCATATGTCCCATATACCATCTGAAAAGGAGACATGCTGATAGACTTTTTAATGCCTATGCGATTCGCCCACAAAGCGTACTTTAAATGTACATGCCAAGACTTTTTGCTTTCATCCAACACTTTCTTAATTATATTGATCAGGCTCTTGTTAGATGACTCAGCCAGTCCATTTCCTTGGGGGTAGTACGTTGTAGAATGGCCAAGAATGATATTATACTTTTGGCAGAAGTTGATCATAGCCATAGATCTGAAATCCTGGGCATTATCCATGACTATCTTTTGGGGGCAGCCAAATCTCGACAGGATATTGTCTTTTAAGAACTCTAATACCACCGAGTCAGTTGCCCTCTTAGTCGGAATAGCTTCCACCCATTTAGTAAATTAGTATGTGGCAGTTAAGAACCACTTGTGTTGGGTGCTAGAATGCGGATTAATTTCTCCTATGAAATCTAGCCCCCATTGTTGAAAAGAGGCTTCAGTTTTGACAGGAACTAAAGGTAGCACCGGGAGTTTCTATTTACCTGCAAATAGCTGACAAGGGTTACAGGCTCGAACTTTGGCATTAACGTCTGAAAAGAGTTTTGGCCAGTAATACCCAGCCCTTAGAATTTTGTAAGCTGTGGCCCTCCAAGCGTGATGTCCTCCACAAACTCCTTTGTGAAATTCACTTATAACCCTTTCTATTTCGGATTCGACTAAGCAGACTAACAAGAAACCGAGCGGGTCTTTCCAATATAGTTGATTTTCGATGATACAATACTTAACCGCGTGAAGCTTTAAAGTCCTGGATTTTGATGGTGATAGTTCCCTCGGGAATTTTAGATTTAGTAGGTAGGATACTATGTTTCTGTACCATTCTGATAATGCAAAATTCTCCTCGATATTAATTGGACTTGTTGGTTCATCAAGCTCGCTTACGTTCATATTTTCCTCATATCCCTGCAGGCAGTTTATATCCAGAGCTCTGAGATTTGATTCAGCCAAAATTTTGGCCAGGCCTTGTCCTTTTATTAATTTAGTAGGTTTGATTTCCAGGTCAAATTCTTGAATCTTGGCCAACCATCGTCCTCTTTTCCCGTCATTGTCTGGTTGTACCAAAATATCTTTCACAGAACTGGTTGGTATGTACGCAATGATATTGGAGTGCAACACATATGTTCTAAATGCCTTCAGTGCTTTTACCATGGCGTACACTTGTTTTTATATTATATCATATTTAAGTTCTGTGTCTCTGAGACTCTTGCTGAAAAAGGCGATCAGCTGTTCGAAACCCTCTTCGTTCTTTTAGAGGAGCACCGCAGCAATCGTGTGTTTGGAGGAAAATGAAAAAATAAGAAAGTCTTTCAGATAATCGGGACTTGCCAATACAGGTGCCTCGGCTATTAATTTCTTAATATGTGCGAACGACGCTTTGTCTTATGTTTTCCACTTTACTTCGTTGTTCTTTTTCAGCATATCTGTGATCAATTTTACAATTTCAGCAAAATTTGGGACAAATCTTCGTAAAAAAATTATTTTTCCTAAGAAAGATTGAATTTCTTTTACATTTCTGGGAATATTTATAGTGTCTATTGCTTCAACTCTCTTAGGAACAATCTTAATTCCATCCTTAGATACAATATGACCCAGTAATTTACCCTCTTGCATGGCGAAGTGTGATTTCTTGGGGTTTAAGAATAGACCAAACCTACGGCATTTTTCGAATGTTTGTTTAAGATGTACCAGATGCTCTTCATCGGATTTGGAGAAGACTGTTAAATCATCGATATAGATGACTACGAACTTATCCCTCTCTTCGATGAAAGCGATGTCCATAGCGCGTTGGAATGTGGCTCCTACATTCATCAAACCGAAAGGCATCTTATCATACATGAACGTACCCCAAGGAGTAGTAAAAGATGTTTTTTTCTTTATCTTGTTCATTCATGGCAATTTAATTATATCCAGAGAAACCGTCAATCATAGATACTCTATTCGCCCCAACTACCCTTTCTAGCACATGATCCATTTTAGGCAGTGGATAGTTGTCTTTAAGAGAGGAATTATTTAAATTTCTGAAATCCACGCACAGTCTGATTTCTCCACTCTTTTTTCTAATCGGGACCAGATTCGCCACCCAGACAAAATATCTCAGAGGTACTATAATTTTCGCCTCCAAAAGTTTCTTCACTTATCTCTCGACCACAGGTAATAAAATAGGGTTGATCTGCCTAAGATTTTGTCTAAAAGGTTTGACCTCGGGTTTTAAAGGTATCTTGTGATCAATCACGGTAGTGTCATAAGTTCTTAACTCGTCATAAGACCAAGCGAAAACATCTTTAAATTGTCTGAGTAGGTCCTTATATTTGTCCTTTATTTCAGAGGGGAGAAGTTTAGATATTTTAACGATCTTGGACTCTTCTTTGGTTCCTATGTCACATTCCTCAACCTCTTCTGGTTGGGGTTGTAAGGTGGATTTTACAGGTATGTCGTTTTGATCAAATAGTCTTTCCAGAGGGATCGGTCCCTTCGGAATCTGGTTGTTTTTTAGGACCAGCATACGATGATTTGCGATTTTGTCTCGGAAAGCTTGAGGATCCTCCCCTTCTTGCATGATCCAAATCTAGTCATTTTGATTTTCTTGGTCTGCATGAGTTTCGGAAAATTCACCTACTGCTTCATGAAACTTCTTAATTTGTTCGTCATCCTCAAAAACCTGCCAGTGCTAGATATTGTCTGGTATAGATGGTCTGTGTCTTATCTCTATGTGATACTTCAGTTTAAAGGTTGTAGGAGGAGTGAAAGTTGAAGACGCTTTAGCTAATGCATCAGCATGTAAGTTCTCTATGCGTGGGATGAAGTGGACATTTACAGACGAGAAAAAGGTTTCCATCAGATCCCAGGCACAATTCTTGTATGATCTTAATCTGGGATGCTTGGCTTGGTACTGCCGATTTATTTCTTTGACTATTAACTCTGCATCTCCGTATACCTCTAGGTTATTTATTTTTAGTTCCCTGACAACCTCTAATCCTAAGACCAATGCTTCATATTCACATACGTTGTTAGTATAATCTATATCCCATTGCAGTCTGTAAGAAAAAGGAACAACGAACTTTCCTTCGGGAGCCACTAAAAGCACTCCTGCACCAGCCCCTTCACAAGATGAGGCACCGTCAAAAAACATTTTCCAGATACCAGTGCTACACATATCCTGGGTCATGTAACCTGACACTTCCTATTCTATATCATTTTCTTCTGGACAACCATCTAAACCATCGTCAAAAGATAAGATACAATTTCCTAAATCTTGATTTGCAATGTAAATAGGGAAATTGTTCGGATTTTGAGGGTCGCTTACTGTATATGCTAACCTCGTCTCTCTGTACAACCGAGTAAATTGCCCACCAAACACAGGAATTGTGGCAAACATCATATCCAGTTGAAGAGAACCCCCTATCTTGGCTCCCCATGACCTAGACAACAGTAAGCCATACTTGGGGGGAATATCAGCGATAACCACATCCATCAAGATACTCTTAACTGGGACCTGTGCCAGGGTAAATACTAAATCCTTTATCATTCCCATACATTTAACTCTTCTTGAGTCAAAAGAGTAAAGATCTCCGTAAGGTTTGGTGATCTGGAGACCCAATTTGTCCATAATAGTTTTAGGCATCACGTTATGGGAGGCCCCGGAGTCTAGCATGCAATTATGTAGCAGTTGATCGTATACATTTAAGGTGATATAAAAGGGAGCAATAGTGTCTTTGGCCCCTTCAAAATGTGGACCAAAAGTGATGTTGGGTTTATCATCTTCCAGGTTTAAAACGTCAGACTGGCTTTCTAGCTCTGAGATACCTATCACTTTGGTAATCTGCTTCCGATAAACTGGGTTTTTTGCTAATTCTACCAGAGGGATTGGTATCTTAATTTTATTTATCTCGTTTTTGAAACTAAAAACTCCGCTCACCTTGTCTATTTCTCTAGTTGGGACTTCTAAATCCTTCCTTTCCGACTTATTCGTCTGGACCGCTTTATTACTCATGGTCTTGGTTGAAGGTGTAATTTTATTAGTTGTTTTGGTTCCTTGTGCTTGGGTCTCAACTTTTCCCACTTTGGACTCTTGTGTGCTTACTACTTTCGCTTTGTTTTTAGGTAATAGGGTTTCTTCCGGAGTAGGCTCATAAGTTTGACCTCTTGGGAGAATTTTCTTAGGTTGAGTAGTTGAAATGGGCTTACTCTTAGATCTCAAGTTATACTTAGGTTGGACCTCAACCATTATCATTTCGGTTTCTTCATGAGAGCTACGAAGGTCAGCATGATCTCTGTATTCACCCTTAACTGACGATTGTTGAGTGTTTAGAGATTTTTCATAATCTTCTCTAGTTAGATACAGTTGTGTGCAGTCATCACCGAAGTTCGTGACATCATTATTTGAATCTCTGAAATCTTGGAGATCATTCGCTCCTATAAAATTTTCGTTCTTTAGGGGTGTTTGTATTTTTTGGTCTTCGTTTTTTATCTATCTTTGTTGGTTCGGGGGGTTGGGGTTCCTCTTGAAATCCTTTTTGGCAAAAGAATCCACTTTGGCCTGTTCTAGCTCCATTCTGTATATTTTATTAGATAGTTCCTTAATTACCCTATCCATATCATCTACTTTGTCATCTGTGTATCTATTAGACCCTGACGGCCCTTCTTGTTCTCTAAAGTGTCTATTTTCTCGATTTCCTGTTTCTACTTTAGATTTTAACTTACCAGAAGCCATCATATTTGACTCAATTTCTACAGCATCATCTTGCATTCAATTTAGAGTAGCACCCCTTCTTTCCCGTAGAAGAAGTGCAAAATCGGGTTCGAAAGCCCCCACGAAAGTTACTTTGGCTGCGGGTTGGGACGGTTTAACCTCGGATGGGATTTTGTTATACAGCTTGTTGAATCTTTGAATAAAATCCATAACTGTTTCTGAATTATTTTTTCTTAAAAACCCAAACTCGGTTAAATAATATAGGTGGTCCTTTCTTTCGCCCCATTGTCTAAGGAAAGCGTCTTCCAAGGCATCATAGGACAAGATAGATCATGCGGGTAGACTCCGAAACCAAGTTCGGACCTGACCTTCGAAAGTTTGGACAAGAAGCCTCGAATACACGTCCTCATGTTCGAGACCTAGGATGTCTATGAATTGATCGAATAAATTTGTGTGTTCAGTTGCGGTCAGATCCCCTTCCCCAGTGAATTTCGAAAATTTTTTTATATAATTTTCGGGAAGGTCGTGCAGAGGAACGGGCAATACCAAGGGAGCGTATCTTGCTGCCACTTTCGCAAACACTCTGGGAGGGGGGGTAGGCCCTTGGCCTCCAGCTCCTCCCCCAGGAGCACCTCCACCTCCTCCTCCAGCGGCTACCATCGTTATTAGTGGAAAGTTGCAAAGGGGTTTTTGGAAGATTAAAAGTGAATCTTTACTTTCTTCGCGGGGTGAAAAATATGAGGATGACTGGTAAGGGATGCGAGGGCTTGGCTCTTTGAACTTGCAAGAGATGTAGTCAGGGGAACCAACGGGTGTGGAAGCTGGATGCATAAAATATTCTTTGAGACCATGTGAGGTCGCGAAATTCAACTAAAGAGTCGATGATATATTGGCAGTAGATAAATTTTCTGCAGGACTTTTTCCTTTATGTTCTGCAGGGGTTATCGGACGGATTTCGCTTCTAACTTCGGAGTAGTTCGATGTTAGATCCTTAGTGTCGAAGAGAGGGATGTGTGAAGTCAAAGGTTCAGAAGAACTTTTTCTCTTCAGTTGCGGGTATTTAGGCTGATAGACTGCAGGGGTCGGCTTAAGAGATCCTCTGTCTTTAAAATTTTCTCAGGGTCGGTAACGGGTGTGGTCTGTTTACCATCCAGGTTTTGCCTGGTATTCCTTCGTCTGGATGCTAGCTTATTAATTGTAGAGTCGCCAAGTGAAATATTGGAAAGCCTTTAAAAGGTGTGAAATATTTGTTCACTATCAAAGGGTGGCACTTTCAATGAAATAAATGTCATTTTCCCAGGGAAAAATATTTCGTAACTTCGGTCCCCGGCAACGGCGCCAAAAAGATGTTGTTCCAGAGTCTGTACTTAAGGATTAAAATTACAGTGTCTAGGCATCCAAAAGTGAGTAAAGGGTAGAGAAGGAAGAAACGTTAACCTTTGGCAAGGGAAACTAGGGATGATTTCTGTGTTGGTGTCGTCTAGCTTCCAACTGTTCCTGGATGTTTATATCCCGTTCAATCGTTGCCGATGAACGTTTGAGTTCAACCCGGGTAGTGGTTGTTTTAATAATAGTATCAAAAAAATTTAAGGCAATATGTGTTTGATCTGATAGTCCGGGTTCAATATTAGGTTGTCTTGTTACAGGGACAGTCATGGAGGAACAGAAAGATAATAAAATCTCAGGGGGAATTTAAGTGTTGTCTCAATTCGGTCGTATAAAAGAGAGTTTACGGTTTCAGGAGTGAAAAAGGGGTGCAAACCAAAGGCCCTTTCCTGTAACTGAGTTATACTTTAATAAAAATGTATGAGGTGGGATAAAACATTAAGTTGTCTATCGAGTAAGGATCCTATCAAGGGAGAATCTCACGTATAAATAGAAGAAGAAAAATGTAAAGAAATAACTCGATGAAGCATAAAATATATATAGAATTCTGAAACTGTTGACTGGTCTTATACCTGTTGATAGCTGGTACAAAGGAAAAACAGTAAACAATATAGAAAACCAAAATTCATTCACTATAGTAGAGGTTGTACTAAATTATAGCGAAGCATTCATCAGATACAAATATGAAATGAAACGAAATATGAGATACAAGGAAACAAACTCATAACACAGTCGTGACGGAATTGAGAATCTTCGGATTTGCTTTATATTAACTCTCAAAATGGAAAAACCTCTATTACAATCGACACAAAAAGGTCCAGCCATTTTTCTTTCTTTCTATGGTATATTTATACAGTTTTACATAAGATGGAATCTCAATCGTTGCAAAATTTTCAGTTATGATAAGGAGGAGAGCAATCGTTCCATTTCTTCATCTCTGTCTTTATTTGGTGCCAGAAGCTTGTCCTCGCGCATGCTCGGTATAAGTGACACACCTTTCCACCAGCCGAGATATCATCCTTGACGATTCTGCTTGACAATTGGCTTCAAAAGAGTAACAATCTCGAGCTAATTGCGGTAACCTTTCTTCCATCTGTATGTCTATGATGTCCATAGCGTACAATTGTACACTTGGTTTAATCATACATTTATCTATTTGAACTATGTCTTCCATAGTTACTTGTGAGATCTCGGCCAAATCTCTTTCTTCTTTTTCATTCAAATCAAGTGAGATTTTCGCTAGATTCATTTGACTCAATGCCTCAACATTACCTTCGCTATCAATGCCTAACAAATTACCACCTATAGAACCCAGAGCCTCTTCTAAGGATTTTGTTACCTTCTTGGCTTGCAGCTTACCTTCTGAGATACTATGCTCCCATTCTTTTAATAAAATATTTCTTCTGGTCTGCTCTGAAATGGAAAACCTGGGAGTACTTCTCGATTCCCTGTTGTTTGTAGCTATTACAGCCTCTTGAAAAGGGACCCGAGCTACTCCAGCTTCTCTTTCTCTGACAGATAAATTTTCCAAAACTTGATTAACAAGCAAGCAGTTGTCCTGAATCACCTCTACCTTGGCGAGTAAATTTTGTTGGGCCGTAGAAACTCTTCTCTGAATCTCCATCGCCTGGGACTGGAACATCCCAATATTTATAACTTTACTTTCGGCGATTTCCACTCTAGCCTGTAGTTGTTCGATCAAGTTTTTTTTCTGGCCTGCTTGAATCTGACCATTCCGAACCACCAGCTCTGCTTGTTCGAGCTTAGTCTTGAGCAGCTCTATCTCACTTTTATCGGCCAACCTTGCTTGTTCTATCCCTACACTCGCCTGGTCCTTGGCAGCCTCCTCTGTTGTGGCTAGTCTAGCTTCTAGGGTTTTGATGAGGCGATTTTTTCGTTTCAGCTGGTTTTCCAAAACCCCGACTGAAAATTGATTTGTTGTGGCATATGCCGCTAATGTCCCAGCTATTTCTATCACGAACTGTTCATTCTTCTTGTATTTCTTGGCTATCGATTCCCCTTCCTGATAGAATTCTCTCTTTACCACGGCCTTTCTCTTCTTATCAAAGAAGAACTCATTTGGAGGGAGCTCTTCCATCCTTATAGGTCTCAATTTTTCATTTAAAATCCACCCTACGTCAATGTTTCCCTGAGATGACTGAAAGGGAGTAATGGATGCGATGGGATCTCCGATTTGCTTAGCTGGTTGCCCCGGAGTAGTAACCAGAGTCTGCTTTTTTGGCGGGTCGGGAGTCTTTATCTCTGCTTTCGTACTCTTAGTTTTCTCTTCCTCTGTACTCGGATTCTCACCCCGCAATACTGCGGGAAGACAACTGCGTCGATGTTCTTGGAATTTTAGAACATCGGCCCTCTCTTCAGGTGCCAGGGTTTGTATCCGAGCTAAAATCTCGGCATAAGATCTTGCACCTCGGAAAATGTCATCCAAGGGTGAATTTTCATGTTCGAACCTCTTGAGTCTGCAACTGGCCAAATGATTACTTACGACCCTTTGTGGATCGTGCTTCTTGAATTCAATAAGAACCAATTTTTGGTCTTCTAGGGTTGCTGCCTCAGCTTTAGCATGCCCGAAATCTAACAAAGAATATGAATTTAAATGAACAGGAAAAGGTGGCCATACCTTCTTTGAATATCCCTTAAGCTCCTTGCTTATGCCACCGATTACTGTTTGTCTAGCAACCTCACGACAAGCCAGCTTGTCGGGTATGAATAATGGTAATTCATGCGGGGGAACAGAAGCCCCGAAAACTCTGAGATATGAGAATTCATCTTCTACATACCAGTCATCTATATTTCTCAAATTCATCACTATACTATCCGAGATCCTAGGTGGCGGGTGGCCGAAAATAGTGACATGCAGCGGTACCATTACCCAGTTAAAGATTTCATATACGAAATCTGCCGCTTTGTTTTCCCACAATTTTGATTGATATACGTGGATGTGCTCAGCCTCTGATGGAATCCAACTCCAACTCATTAAGGGAAAGGGTGTTAGAAAACACACGGCGTCCATAATGTATGCGGACATAAAAAATGAAGCAAAATTTCCGCTCTCTTTCTGTGCCCAATACTCTGTAACTCGACCGGTCAAGCTATCAGACAACATTTTCGCCCAGTCGAAGGAACAGTTTTCAGCGACTTGATGTATTAGAGGCACCCATTGAAGAAATAAATGTGACGTGTCCTCTCTCCCGTATAATCTGCAGTTCATCATAGCTATAGACTTGAACTGTGGTTCCAAGGAAGCTATTGAATATATGCCATTACTGTCTGCCCTGAACTTCGCAGGGTGTGAAACCCAATCTCTGATTAAGCTGGACATAGTCTTTTCATATTGCACACATTCCTTCTATTTGAACTTCTCCAAGAATTCGGCATCGTATGTAAGGTCCGACACGGTAGGCAACTTGTACATAGCCTGCAGTTGTTCGGGTCTGAAAGTCTCGATGGTAACCTTCTTCTCATTGATGATGGTTCTGGTTGGTATGTCCACATGGTATAATGCCCACTGGACCATATCATAGTAAGGGAGCAGTCATGGCCTGGCCGCTACTTTATGCATTCCAGATTGGATGACGATCTTATATTTGGTGGTTATATCGTCTTTTTCATTGTCACTGGAATCATCAGAATAATCCACTAATTTGGCCTGTAGAACATCAGAAACAAACGACCAGTTCGAGACAGAATCGACACTTCGAGGTGAAGTATCAGCGACGTTGTACGAACCTTGTCTCGAAACCTCAACGTTGGCTTTAGACGCTTTTCGCGGGGCCATGATGGGAGATCCTGCTTTAGCTCTTCTGCAATAAAAATATGTATACATACAGAATTAGTTCGTTGAGAAAAGTGTGCTCTGCGTAATATAGAAATGAATTTGTTATAACGAATAACAGCTCTATATATTTGAAAACTCGGTACTTTTTAAGAACAGATCGGTCAAATCACGCTTAAATATAAATTTAGCAATAAAAACCCAATCTTTACTTGTCGATTCGCCTTGTTTCTAATTAATGCCATAAATTTTGGCGGTTCGAAATGTCAGTTGGCGTAAGGAATAATTAAGACTGCCTCGTAAACTATGCATGCATCAAATCACGAGAAATACTGGCTTAGCTCAATTAATCAGGTTTTACCAAAGTTAATTAATCTTTCGGTACTTGTTGCATCGGGAATTTTTGCTTTAACCCTTTGAACCTCTAACACCTGAAATTGCGATGATTGACTTTGGTTAATAAAAATGTAATTGTGATTAGGCGCTTAATTAATTACGTGATTATTTATATCACAATTTCACGACTCGAAGCTTCGAAGGTATAGCTTTCGGGAAGTTTGTATGTCGAGTTGTGAAACCGCGAGATCGCGATGATATGTTTTAATTAAAAGGGAGGATAAAATCGGATTAAGTGTTTAATTAATTATGTTCATATCTTTATCGCGACTTCGTGACCCGGGGTTTTGACAGTGTATCTTTTTAAAATAAAATACGTCAAGTTGCGAATTTCTGGCAGAACTTAACCATGGCTAAGCTTTTACCTTTAACCTTAACGTGGGTTACTAAAACAATAAATTCGTGGTTTCGGCTATCGGGGTTACGACAGTAAGACTTTTGGATTTAGTAAACGTCGAGATGCAAAACCCCGATGATGCTTAACCGTAATTTAGGAAAATTTTACTCTCGTTACTGACCTGGGTAAAATTTTAAAACGATTTCGTCGTTTCGTTGTTCGGGACTTGTGAACTATGTGATCTATAGCATCCGACATACAAAATCCCGAGGTAAAGCAAAGGGGGAAAAATATTTGACGAAAAGTAGAACTCGCCTTGAGAGTATGATAACTATCGTCGCTCATGTGATAAGACTTCAGAGATTTTGAAACCACAGAAGGAAAATACAAAAACCATCTTTCGATTTCGAGCATTAAGACATGAAATTCAAGACGGGCTAAAAAACAAAGGCGGCTCCAACAGACCTGTTCATGCATCAAACTCATGCCATACCAAGCATCATGAAGCAAAAGATATGTCAACATTGAAATAAAGAATCATGAGCAAAATATCAACCAAGTACATCCTGTACAAAATGTGTGC
>JZKD02S2100535.1:74862-87407 GCA_000966675.3 Picea glauca | reverse complement strand
GTTTATATTCCGATGAACTTCAAAGCTGATATTACAAAAATTGGCCTTCTCCAAAATTTCTGAAGCCTTGTTTTAGCCTTTTGAAACTATATTTATACCTTTCTATCAAATTTTTGCGTTGGTAACTAACCAACTTCCTTATATTACCGTTACATAGACGAATTTCAACCGTTTACAATTTCTTCCAAAATTCTAAAAAATAAAAATATTTACAAAGTTTTAAATTTGCGTTGATGAACTTTCTTTATCTGTTTCAACGCGTTGAACATATTTCTCTAAAAAATTTACCAAGACCTTAGGAGCCTCAGGTACTTCGTTTGCTTCAAAAGAGAAAAAACTTTTTTGTAAGCCTAGTAACTGGTTTGCTTTTGTTTTCTCTGTGAATTTAACTTTTTCCAACTTTGAACTTGAAGCTATCATCCACTTGTCTATTTCTGCAATGTTGACAATTTTAATACTTGAAATTTCTGCTTTCTTTTCTTCGATTTCTTCTTTTGATTTCAGCTGATACCTGGTAATGTTGACTTCACCTAATAACTCGAAAAAATCATCTGTCCCGATATTTACTGAATCTTTTTCAATAAGATTGAAGATCCTTTGACAATCTTCATTAATTCCTTTTGTGATTCTTTTATATTATGTTAATTTTGTATCCCAAACTTTTATCATTGTATCTCCTTTTAACTGCTCCGAAATGGATAATTTCTGGCTTTTCCCAATTTCTTCTTTTTGTAAAGAAGTTATTATCTTTTGAAAAGAATTCCTTACTGCTTTAGCTTCTCTTTCTTTCTGAACTACATTTTCCATAGACCTATTTGACTCATGAAAATAATTCTGGATGATTTCCAGATTGCAAAATAATTTTTGATGTTCTTCTTCTATGTTTGCATATATCTCTGCTGCTTTAATCTTGAAATATTCCATTTCAATTACTTGATTATTAATTGAAATAATTTTATCTTGCAGAGATTTATTTTCATCGCCCAGCTTTTTCACTTGTTCTTGAGTAACCTGTAACATGTTTTTAGCTTCCTCCAAGTTTTCATTCATCTTTTGGATTTCTTATACGTCTTTGATTCTAGCTTGTTCTAGACCCTTTTGTATACCCCAGCCAATAATTCTTTTATTTTCTTTTAATCTGTCCTGCAACTGCATTATTTATTGATCCTTTTGCTCTAGCATAGTTGTGAGATTCCCTACAGAATACATGTTGGCTGATGCTATAGCACCCATGGTTCCTGCTAACTCTGTAGTGAATTCTCCTTCATTGAGTTTTTTACCATCAATGATAATTTTATGTTGTTTGATCCTTCTTTCTCCTACAGGATGAATTTCCTGTTTCAAGACAACTCTTCTTTTTTTACTGAAAAAAATAGTCAGATGAAGGGATTTCATCTCGGGTTATTGGCTCTAAGTCACTTACATATAGAACTCCTTCATGAGGGGTTCTGAAAATAGATTGTAGTGGGGTCAACATTGTAATAGGACTGCCCAGTTCCTTTGAAGTTGTTCCTCCAACATTTTCAGGAATATCGAGGACTATTGGGCTTGTTTCTATTCCTTTTCCCTTTTCTGTCTGTGTTTTTTTTATCTGAGAACCCTCTGTATTCTGAGGAGGTATTTCAGAATTTTTTGATTTATCTTTGTCACCTGACTGATCCTGAATAATGGTTTCAAACCCCGGAGGAATTGTTTCTTGCTCTGGCAATGAAGTTGACACTTCACCTTGTAAAATCTTTGGCAGGCATTTTCGTCTATTTCTTTGAAAAGAGGCAAACCCCACCTGTGCATCAGGTGACAAGGCTTGCACTCTACTCTGTACTTCCTCATAAGATTTGACATTTTTGAAAACATCATCATAAATTGAAAATTCATGTTCATAATATTTTAAATTACACTGTGTGAAATGTCGACTGATTATTTGGTATGGGTCGTGTTTCATGTGCTCTATATTTGCTAATTTCACTTCGTCCATCGACTCGGCTTCTGCCTTTGAATAGCCTATGTTTAATAAAACAAATTTTCCTAGATAAACAGGAAAAGATGGCCATGCCTTTTTCTGTTGATCTTTTAACTCTAGCCCAATTCCACCATTAACTAGTTGATAAGCCACTTCTCTGCATATTAGCCTGTCTGGTAAAAATTTTGGGAGTGCATGAGGCGGAATAGAATAGCCATAAACCCTCACATAGGAAAAAAATTCCTCGATGAACCAGTCAGCGACTGGCTTGAGGTTTTCTATGATGGTATTAGAAATACGAGGAGGTTCGCACCCAAAGAATATTTTGTGCAGAGGGATAATTACATAATGACAAACCTCATAAAAAACATTTTTTTCATTTTCTTCCCACAGAGCTGAGTGGTACTTATGGACAGGTTCTGGGCAAGAGGCATTCCAACTCCAATTCATTAATGGGAAAGGAGTCATAAAACAAAAGGCATCCATGATATAAGATGACATATAAAAAGCCACTGGCTATCCTTTTGACCTAGATGTTTTGTAATTCATAACCTCTGATATAAGGTTATCTGATAAAATTTTGTACCAATTAAAACTGCGTCCCTCTAAAACTTCCTCTAAGAACGGTGTCCAATCTGCATGAAAATGACAAGGATCCTTTCTCCCAAAAAGTCTACACAACATCATTGATGCATAAACCATATATTCATTTAATGTAGCTGAAGCATAAACTCCATGTACATCAGCCCTAAACTTGTTTTCATCTCTAGCCCATCCTCTTATTATGTCGGGGTATGTTTTCCCACCTTCAATGCACTCTTTTCTTTGAAATGCATCTACAAACTCAGAATTAAAAGTGTGTCTATAATTGGGCGAGAGCTTATACATTACTTGAATATGTTCGGGCCTGAATGAGCCGATGACAGCTCCTTGCTCGTTCAGATTACTTTTGGTCGGGACATCTACTTTATCCAGAGCCCAGGCGATCATATCGGTATATGACACGAGTCTCGGACATGCAGCCACCTTATGAAGTTCAGTCTCGGCAATATCTCGGAGATGATTGTCCGCACCAGTGTCCACATATTAAGCTCATCCTCCAGTTTTTCTACAATTGTAGCCCATGATTTGACAGAGTGTACTACCCCAGATGCAGTAGTATCGGAAATAATATCACCTTCTGGTTGCTCTTCATTTTTCTTCGAAGCCTTTTTGGGTGCCATAGCTCTGTGTTCACTTCAAAACCTGTAACAGAGAGGAATTTAGCTTCGAAATGATAATGTAAATGTTTCAAAATTTACTTCGAATATATCATAAAAGCATTGATATTTGTACCTCTGTTATGAATTTAAAGCTCTTAATGCAAAAGATATTCCCGAATATATGCATTTAATGTTTGTACTTGAGCTTTCTCAGTATTTTCAAATATAATAGAAACTTACCAAATTAGACAATTGTCGTATTAAGGATCATTCATAAAAATTTTAACTTTAAACCTTGTTTATACGAATGATTAATTAGTGTTAATCTTGAATTAAATTTGAAAACATTCTTATCGGAGTTTCAGAACTTTTGATGCCAAGGAAATAACTCATCGAAGAATCCCGATTGCCGAAATCGCGATGTATTATTTAAGTTAAAACATTTTTATTATCTTAATTAATCCAGATTAGATCTTTTCGAGATTTCATTAATCGAAAAATCGGGGATCGGGAAATCGGGAAATTTGATGACATGAAATCTGCTTCTCCCAAATCCACGAATCTCGATATCCCGATGTCATTATATATTCTTAATCAGGCTTAATGGTAATTAGATTAATTCAAAACTTCACTTAAGATTTAAATATATCGCTAAATCGGGAAATGCGATGAAAAGATATTCTGTTCTCACAAAACCGTGAATCCCGAAATCGCGATGTGATTAACTTAATGTTTAAACCCCATTAATTTTGAATTAAGTAAATCATGTTTTAAATAAGGATTAATGTATTGGGAAATCGGGGATCGGGATTTCGCTATTCAATTTTGCGTTAACATTTGTTCATTCAAAACTCTGAATCCCGATATTCCGATATAAATTAAAATTCCTTAAGTTTTAGAATTACTGCCCATTTAAAAGATCATTTGAAAAAGTTTTTTTTTAAACTTATGTTTATTTAGATTTTTATCATTCTTTGTCCAAAAATGAACCATAAAGACATCGTGAATTCATCGGAGATGAAATTTTTGCTTTAGGAAATTTATAAAATGCAAAAACTTGAAGATACAAGTATTTTATCCTTTAAGAATAAAAAATTCCAGGTCTGTTTCAACAACTACTATAGATTTATCCCTAGCAAAGTACTTTGCTTATGGTTCTTCAAGTAAAACAATGTGAAGCAAGAATAACAAAACCTACAATGTTACCTCACCAAGAGAAAATATCACACAAGAGTATACAATAGAACCAATAATACACCATGAAAGCACCAAAGAACACCAAGCGATCCTCCAAAGCTTCACTTTATTGCTCCAAGAAAAGTTACCAAGTGGTACCAAAATTACAAGAGAAAAATGGGAGAGAATGAGAGAAAGTGGGGAGAGATTTTGGTATAATGGAGTTAATGTGAAAAAATCATTGTCAAAATGAGGAGAAGGTGATTCCTTTTAAATGAGGTAAATAGGAGAGACCCCTCTTGGATGATTTACAAGTTTCACCCATCCAAGAGAGAGAGATCAAGTCAAGGGGGGAGCACTTTTAGGGTTTTAAAGTGAGTTAGGGTTTGAGGGGTGAGATGTGAGGGGGGGAAAACCCCTTTTGACTTTTCATGGGGGTTATTCTAAGTGGATTTTTACGTTTCCAACTTAGGAAATACATTAGAAAACATTTCCCCACTTCTTTTCTTGGCTTTAGACACTTTTACATTTTTTGGTTTTTTTACCTTAGTCAATTATTTGATGACTTTTGACTGACTTTGACTCCTCATGGATAATGACCTAGCAAAACTTGTCCAATTGAGTTGAAACTTGGTCCAAGGATGTAGGGGGTCATAAGCCTTTTTATTTTAGTACTCACATCCCTATACAAAATCTACAAGGACCAAATTTTTACATTTTTCATAAAAAATAATTAAAATTTCCAATTTACGGAAAATTTTAATTATTAAAAAATCCTATCAAAACCTAACAGAATTTCGCAAGACTCTAGGATATGTCTAGCATGGTCATTTAAAACATATTTTGACCTTATTCACACGTTTGTCTTGATCATTAGAACGTCTTTCACCACTTTGGAGGATTATTGAGTGAAAAACTCAAGAGTAATTAAAATCGTTGAAAAGCAAGATTAATTACCTGAGGAAAAAAATCACTCGATGAGAGGACTTCCCTAAGGATAAAGTCCTAGGAAACTAAATAAAACTTGATCCATGCTAACATATTGCAAAATTTTCCCACGCGGGGGAGTGGACATTTCGTGGACACAGAAAGAAGTGTTGGGGGGCAAAATTTCCCTGTTGAGCCATAAGTCTTCAAACTTGTCATACCACAAGGTACATATCTTCATGATACATGACGTTGACACCTAGTTGAAATAGGTGGTCAACAAGTTCTACTTCTCTCATTCATGTACACTTTTCTCATACTCTAGACTAGCATTCTGCTTCTTCTTAATTCAAAGGACTCTTAACTTCCTCTAAATTGTTTGCAGATTGCAAATTTTCCTCTGGATTGACTGTGTCGGTTAATACATGATCCTGGTTGATGCCATGATGCTTTAATTGTGACAGATAATAAGTTAGTTTTGGTTTCCAAACATTTATCGTGATATTAGATTCAAGGATAATTATTTTCTTGCAGGTTCGCTTTTCTTATTGTTTGTAAACGAGGAAAACATCTATCATGCAAAAAAGCACTCAATTTGAAAATATTGGAACTGACATATTCTATTTGTTTATTTGTACATCATATCTATAGACCAAGTTTCCTTGATATTTCACAGGTTAACTCTAGGAGTGTATGAGTTTCTTCTGAAAGTTATTCTTTTAATTTCCAGTTTAGTGTATATCATTTGAAAGTTTGGGACACAAGGATGATTTTAAGGATGGAATTTTGTTTTAAAATGTAGAAACCTTGGTGAATCTTACTAATCCTTCATATGCCAACTATAAATGTTTGGCGATATTTTTGTAAAAATATTCAAATTTATAAGGATTTTATATAGTTTTTATAAAATTTTGGCGATTTTTAAGGTAAAATAATTTTATCCTATAGAATTTGGGCGAATCATTTTTAAAATAGCGAATCTCGTTTTTGGAAAAACCATGGAAAGTTAACCCATGAGCGAAATTTAGCCCCTAAAATCATCCATGTTGGGACATGCATTCAGAATAGAAAAACTCACCAAGAATCGTGAAACCCAAATGTTAAAATAGAAAACCCTATTTACTTTCAAGGCCGTGGGAAGATCGAGAATACCTCATATGCATTGCTTGAATCATTTATTATTTATTGATCCTCAAGAGTTGGTTCAACAGCTTGTCACAGACCAGCCAGTATGGGCATCTCCCAGGAGCAATCTGCTACCATTAAGTTGATGGTAGGTGCATAGTGGTGTAGTTCAAGGCCATGACAGACAATCCATTAAGAAAAATACCTTCACCATTCAAAATCAGTGAAAATAGTAATAAATAAATCCATATTCTTGCATTGCATCATAAATAGTAATTTTGGTTAAAATATAACCTTCCAAACACTATATTTTCTTCCCCAATCCATGTTACACACTTGCTTACATAAGTGAGTTGCCAAGCTATGAGATCATTGTTAAATACGGACTTCTCGGACCTGAAAGACATGAAAAGAAAAGAAAATGTTACAGAATTAGCATGGACACACTCCTAATCAAGTACTAAGGGTATGTGATGCACTCAATTAAATATAATATATGCATGAAAACAATTGACTTACGGACATGGTATAAGGAAACCCCACCTCCCCTGATTCCCTCCTCCAATGTTCAGCGACACATATCATATTTTTTCGACCCAATAGCAACCAACCACCTATGATGTCTCACATGTGCCTCCATCGCTTGATCTATGTAACATAAGAGAAGAGGACTTGACTTTAGAGCCTTGGAGCTTATCACAAAAAATGGAAATGGTTAGGGTTTGTGCAAGAAGAAAACTAAATCCTTCCTAGTTAGAATTTATCATTCCCCTAACGTGTAACAAAATGAGTAATGCAAACAAGCATACAAATGGTATAATGGTATGAAATTGGTCATAATGGAAACATTAAATTTTAGATATACATAGGTACGTACCACTTTCCACCATCTAGATCCCATGCTACCAGCATGGCCACTATAAACCATCATGTCTCCATATATTGTCCAAAGTCAGAGTTTCCCTATCTACATTTTGTACCTTCACTTCCTAAAATAGTGTTGATTCCACTAGGTCAGTTGACGTTCTTTGTCAAACTATGGAGTAAATGTATTTTCTCTTTAATGATTTTACTTCATTAAGTAGGATTTCACTGAGCATTTAGACGAGCAATTTCCTTATATCTATCTAATAAAACTTTACAAAATGTTTCATGAGATCTTGTCCTTTTTGTCGTGGTTCCTCCTAGTATCATTTCTTCTACTTTACTTTTTAATCTATCAACTTCTCTAGCTAGGGCTTTATTTTCATAATATATTAAATCAATATTTGTAAAGGATTCCTTAAGAGTATGAATTTCAACAATTCTCTATACAATTTTTCGTATTGCTCCATAGATATTAGTGTCATGGTTACTTTGTTGAATCATTATGGACTTATGAATTTGAGTGATATCCCTCCCTGATAAATTGATACTAAGTGTGCAAACAGAGTGTGAGCTTCTCACTAACAATATACACTTCTTCCTCTAATTTAGCATAGGACTTACGAACCTTGAAATAATATTTTCTTGGAATAAATGGGCCCAATAATGATATACTTACTATGAATGCTTTGAGTTTCATGCATGAGGTCTCAAGGTCAATCTCCCTAGTTGGCTACCTCTATTGTGTGATTCGCTCAATGTCCCTGTCGGGTCAAGCATTGTAATCAGCATTGATGGGTTTAAATTGGGTACCATCAGCAAAATGTGAGGAAGTGCCCAAAGGTTTCCCAGAATTAGGAGGAAGCTACAAAACCAAATCCAAGTATTCGCAAAGGAAATTAAAATCCGGAATCTTATCATTCTGCAAACCATGAGATTAAAAATTCCACCAAAACACAATGAAAGAAGGTTTACATAACTTTCAAGGTCTCAAGGCCTATCGAATGTATAATCGTTGTCATAAGGTGAAGATTCGAATTAAAATAAACATTGTGGGTTATATATGGACTACTCTTGGAATTGCCACAGAATTATTATAGGCGGCGACCTTCGAGGGAAGATCGTGATGGTTAAAGCTATTAAAGGGAACTAATAGGATTGGTTCTATCAATACAAAACCTCAACCCAAGGCATGTTCCACTCATCGGTGCTAGCTCCGAAGGATATCATAATCGTTGTGAATAATCGCGCCCCTTTACAGCCCATCACGTGATCGTTGAGAATAGGCTAATAATAATAATCAATAATGTTGGAGTTACTTCACACACACCTAGGATTTATTTTTCCTAAGGTTTTTCCTTTTTTATTAGTCATAATTAGTCGTTATCTAGTCTCCTATATTTTAGGGGAGAATATTCTCTTTCAGTTGACACTTCAGTTTGACTAGTTGAGTTGAGTTTAGATGTTGCATTGGTTTTGTCACAAAGAATTTCCAATTTATCTCACCATGGGTCTATCAAAAGTATGCAAAGTGGGTACTCATTGGATGGGGAATTTAATTCCACATCCAATGAGTGCCTACACTTGAACTATAAATTAATTAAGGAGACACAATTATATGAAAAATCTTAATTTCAAAAAAGTAAATGGTAAAACATATTTTTAAGATTGAAAGAAGTATGGAAAAATGACTAAAAACATCGTTGAAAAAAAAATCAAAAATTTGAAAATAGATGAAAAATAAGCATTTAAAAAAAATATTGTGGAAATATTATGAATCGGAAAATTTAAAATATCAAAATACCACCTTAAAAGGGAGGGGGGTGCTACCGATAGCACCATTTTTAAAAACGAGGTAAAAAATGTGACCCTTGAAAAAATGAGAACTCGGCAAAGTTATCGTTAAGTTAGTAATATTGTTATGTATCAAAATACCAACAATCCACATTGTTGTAGCCTTTTTTATTACTACAAAAGAAAACAAGAGATGATTTTCCTTGCACATACCCCCTAATGAGGTTGCATTGCATGCCAGCTGGCCATCGACCTTCGTTGGCCCACGATCCTCCTTTTTGTTATGCTATGGGTGGATTGTCTTATGCTTTACTCTACATGGCCCATTCCTTGTGCCTTTGATCTGCATGTGGGGGGTTGTAGTGGGCCCCACTCTAGCCCATTTCAATCCTCTACATACACAAAGCATTGTGTGCCTTAACCCTTTCCTTAGGCCCTGTTAATTCAGTTTGAAGTGTGAGGTGCAGAGCTAGACTCTCTCCAAATCCCACCTTTTCCTTCATGTACACAAGGCATTGCATGCCTTAACCCTTACCCTAGGCTTCATGTCTACATAAAGGGTCCAGGTAACACTTCATTCCTTCGCCAGTTCCTACGTTGCATATAGAGGTAATACTTCATCCCTTGCCTCGGTGTCTATGTAACATGCGGCACATGGCATGCAAAGGTAATACTTTGTCCTAAACCTTGCCTCCAACTCCACACGACCTTAACATAATGCATTCCACAGTATTTTGTGATTCCCATAAGATGACCTTTTAACTTAGTCATGTCGTCATTTTTCCTTCTTTTGTGTCACATGACAATCTTGGAGCAACAAGATCTGATCCTTTTGTCCATACCTTTGCATGGACATAACTTCGTATAGACTTATTTTCCTTATCCAATTCCTTCATAAGCAAAAAGATCTTCTCTCAAGACATTAATTTAGCTTCACCAAACCATGAAAAACAAGGTTTAAGAATGTAAAATAACAAGTTCTCTTATGCATGAAATAACCAAAGAAATGCATATGCCATTTCAAACCTTCGAGGGTCCAATCCTAATCATGTGGACTTTCCCTATATGCTAAGAAATTTAGATCACAAATGAGATCTTTTCTCAACCTCTCTATTATCCGCCTAACACCTGATTTTGATTGGTCTAGCATATTGGTGAACTCCATCTAAAGGGGAAAGCATACATGGTCTAATGTAGTTCAATTGATGTCTTACCTCTAGAGCTATACATAGGGAATCACACTGCCAATTGTCGGGGTCCCCTATATCAACTTTTGCTTAGCATATTGTTATGAAGCAAAGAATAACGACGGATATCAATACCCCAAACCAAAATAAGATTCGAGAAATATATCATTTAAGTTACACTAGGGTTGATCACGCCAATTTCAGAATTCTTGTTCAGCAAGCATTTTCCAAATAAAGTAGAGAATCACATTTCTCTTTAGCAACACATGTTTCTTCTCATTGAAATCATGAACTTGATTAAGAATGAATGGGTCATCCCAAGGATTTTATCTTCCTATGTTCTTAATCTTGAAGTCCAATGGATGAAGCGCTTCACCATAGTCTAATCCTTGATCGAGAAGCTCCTAGATTCATGTTGAAAAGGGTCTTTGTTCTTAACCTCAACATCCCAAAATCTTGATTCACCATATTTTTCAACTAATTATCTATCTTTCCATCTGATAACATAGAGTTGATTTTCCAAACATAGAACATAGAATGTACAAGGCTCCAAAGCATGAGACTTTACTAGCCACTCTACGGATGGCTCTCCAAGGCTCTAGCCCTACCACTAGTGTGGGTTTCCTACAATAATAATTATTGCAAACTGAAAAAGGTAGACCCGGGGTTGAAGATACATCCCAATTATAAGACCCAGGCTGTTGGAGTTACTTCACACACACCTAGGATTTCTTTTTCCTAAGGTTTTTCCTTGTTTATTAGTCATTATTCAGTCTCCTATATTTTAGGAAGAATATTCCTCTAAGGAGAATATTCTCTTCAGTTTTCACTTCAGTTTGATCAGTTGAGTGGAGTCTAGATGCTACATTGGGATTATCACCATGCAGCATTGGGATCATCACCAGTTAATATGCATTGTCCTTGGGATCATCACCATACTAGCGCATTACTCGTGATTCCTTGATCTCCTCCTCACTTCACTATGTTTCAATCAGTTAACTGAAGACTGGTAGACTACTCAACTCAGACTAGGTGGCAGTTCACTCTCATAACTTCCTAAGAGACTAGACTAGGTGGCAGTTTACTCCCGTAACTATTGGTGTGTGTCCATATCACTCTAGACCACCACTATGGTGCATTAGTAACTTGTGTATCCTATATCTATTGTAAATTATTCACTCTATGAATGTGGAATACGGTTAATGAGAATTCTTATATTCTTTCTCTCCTTCTTCTTCTTTCTCAATTTCTCTCTGCAAATGTGCGTAGTATTTTCTAGCTAGATCTATTCTGTGCAAGTTCAACACATTTACATGGTATCAGAGTCGACGGACTACTAAAAAAACTACACCAAATTAATTTTGCAAGTACTAAATATTGAAGAACGCAGAAAAGATGGATTTTTCGTCGACATTACTTCTCACGCCTCATAACTGTTTGGAGTGGAAGCCAAAAATTATGCTTCTGCTCAAATGCAGAGGCTTGTACCAAATAACTATGGCAATGGAAGTAGAGCCTAATTTCACCGATGAGAAAAACGATTTTCTCAATAGACAAGATATGGCCATGGGATGTATCCTCTGGTTTATTTCTCCTAAAATTCTCCATCAAGTATATGATGACTCACAAGAATCAACTCCAAATGAATTATGGACTAGATTGGAGGTTCTATTTGGGAATAAAGAAGATTGTGAATAATTCATGCAGGAGGTTGAATAGATAGAGTCAGAAGAGAAGCCACCAGAAGATCAAGCCTCTTATTATGAAGAGTCTTCTACAAAAGTATATGCACAAATTTGTATTCCATTAATTGAAGATGATGTTTACTCCATTTCATATTTTTTTCTGAATTTCATGTGGAAGATATATGGCATGCATCTCATGAGTCACATGCAGACACTTTTGCATGCACCATGCATGCATCTCAGGAGATAGAAAGGGATCAGCGCACATCAAACTTGATTTTGATATTTTCTGAGCAAAAAATGCAGAAAGAAATTGGATATTTGAATTCCTCTCAAGAAAATATCCAATTTCAAAAAACAATCATCTGAAATGAAGTCCAGGAAGTGAAATTATGATTTTTTTAAAATCAACAAAATTTTAGCGTTTTTTTGGAAACGATCGCACGGTTTTCAAAATTTCATCCAAACTTTATTTGGATCTTATTCATTACAAGAAGAGAAAGTGGATATGTGTGTGATCCAGGTGGATATCGGGGGCCACCCATCTTTTCCAAATGGCTCAAAACAGTTTTCTGGCCATTTTGGCAATTTACTATTTTTAGCAGGTTTTAACTTCCAGGGCCAT
>JZKD02S2100535.1:45967-74812 GCA_000966675.3 Picea glauca | reverse complement strand
TTTATGGTTGCATCTCTGATATATTTCTATTATATTACTGGATATACGCGATATCTCTGTGCATTTCTTTCATTAAATCTCCGCTCTCATTTCGTGCCGAAAATAATCCGGATCAGTGTGGACATCTCAATGATGCATCTACTTCATCATATCAGTGCAGACATCTACATCTTCAACAAAATCTTCAACGAGCACAAACTTGCACAGTTGCGAGGTCATCTTGGAGTGAAAGACATGGTTTCTTAGTAAGTGTTTTTTGTTCCTTCTCATTTTTTTATGCATTGTGATTTGACGAGGGAGGGTTTCCCATGCGTTTTTCCCTCTTTCATCGTTTATTTCAGTGTATCTTTTGTATTTGGGTACCTAACATGGCCTCGTTTACGGGACCCATTCTTTATTTTCACCATAGTGATGTTCAAGGGGGGTGTTGGAGTTACTTCACACACACCTAGGATTTATTTTTACTAATTTTTGTCCTTGTTTATTAGTCATTATTCAGTCTCCTATATTTTAGGAAGAATATTCCTCTAAGGAGAATATTCTCTTCAATTTTCACTTTAGTTTGATAAGTTGAGTGGAGTCTAGATGACATTGGGATTATCACCATACAGCATTGGGATCATCACCAGCTAATGCGCATTTTCCTTGGGATCATCACCAGACTAGCGCATTAATCATGATTCTCTTATATCCTCCTCGCTTCACTTTGTTTCAATCAATTAACTGAAGACTGGTAGACTAGTTAACTCGGACTAGGTGGCAGATCACTCACGTAATTGCCTGAGAGACTAGACTAGGTGGCAGTTTACTCACGTAATTGTTGGTGTGTGTCCATATCACTCTATACCACAACTATGGTGCATTAGTTACTCATGTATCCTATATCTATTGTAAATTATTCACTCTTTGAGTGTGGAATACGGTTAATGAGAATTCTTTTATTCTTTCTCTCCTTCTTCTTCTTTCTCAATTTCTCTCTGCAAATGTGTGTAGTATTTTCTAGCTAGATCTATTATGTGCAGGTTCAACACATTTACGCAGGCACCACTAGAAATCTCTATGAAACAATCCCATTGTCCACTACTATCAATGGAGAAGAATACACTTACAAAGGGATTGGCATCATCAACAAAGAGTGGATCAACACAGTAGGAGTTGTAACTAATTGAAGTGCATTAGTATTGCCCTAAAGAATTCCAACAAAAGGGGGTGAACTAGACAAAATTGAGGATATTGGACCAACAACAATGAACAAAGTGCCACACAGCACAAGAATTGAATTGCATCCAACAATGCTTGAAGGGGCATCTATTCTTGCAACTAGTAAAGTTTTTGATATATCCACATGCTTGGAAAGGGTCGGTAATTAGTTCCAAAATAATACTAAGGACCTCACAATGCAAGGGACAAGGATGGCATCAAAGCACAAATATTCAAAGATGAATCCTCGACCAAAGGAATCAACATGTTAATTAGTTGAGAAACATACACAATACAAACATTGAACACAAGGCTCTTTGATGTTGGGCATGTAACTCAAGTGAAAAAAATGATAAGAGAGCCATCAACATCAAAATGAACTAAGCCCACAACATTATTAATGGGAGAACCTGGAACATTGTGGACTAAAGCAGCTTTAGACATTCACAGGTTACCACAATGTCTAAGGAAATAACTCCATCTCAACAAGGCCAAAGATACCTCTACTCTTCTAAGGGAAAGAACAATGTTATCCCCTTGTAAATTCATCTTACTCTTGTGACCTGATAAATTCAAGATCAAAGACGAATCAAGAGGTCATTCATCCAAAAAAAAAAACTAAGGTTGATGCAGTGGGTAGTTATAGATTAGTGTACTATAGTTACCAAATCCCATATGAAAATCATAGAAGATGATCACAAAATAGTGTTCATAATATTATTACTCTCAATGCATACCTTCAATCACAACATATTCCTCATATATGCATATGTTTGTTTGGTTTGATAAGTTTATAATTTGCACTGTAATTGTAACATTGTGTATGGTGAATTAAACACTTGTTGTGGTTGCATGTTTTATAAGTGTACTCCTCATTTCGGATAAAGATGACAAATTAAAAAAGTGTAATCCCAAGTACGGCATTCTCCCTAATTTTTAGCATATCCATGATCTAGAACAGTTATACCTCACCTTAGTTCCCTCCCACAATTATTTTCAACTAATAACTACTATGCCCACGCCATCCTCACCTGAATAACCCTAAAGACAATTTCTCTCATTGTATTTCCATCCCATCTTTCCCCTACAAGCATAAATTTACATTAGTTTTGTTGTCGTCCTAATACACACCTACAAACGTGGAGAAGTCTCCAAACCACTTGGTGTGTCCTTGGAGGAAAAAACCTGAATCCATACCCAATGTCACATCAATCTGGACTCCTTCCGTCTAGGCTCACTCCTAGGGAAGCCAAGGGGGGTAGACCCTATTAAATTATGTGAAGAAGTTATTAGTTCTAGGATTTAATTGATTTGTTGATTAGTATTACCCAACCCAATGACAAGAAACCAATGCAATATGAAATGTTTCAATGACAAGCAAACATTTGTTTATTAAACCACAATTATACCAATGCCTAAAAATTCCACTTATTCCAATATACACAAAAGAAAGATAAGTTTACAAGAATAAAACAAATTAAGAACTATCTACACAATGAATTAAAAAATAAAATTACTTTAAAACAATGAATGAATAAAGAATTTTTATAACTAAATCAATATAAATATTTACACATGAAAATAACTTGCATAGAAATGAATGGAATTTAAATACTTAAAAATAAATTTCAAGGAAATGTAAATGTTGTGCAAGTGTGTAGGTTGCTTTTAGTGGGGCTTAGATGTGAAAATTTGTAAGCCTAAGCTATGTGACTACCCCAAGTCCTTATCCCTTATCCAAGAGGAAATGTTGGGTGCTCAACAAGAGAACAACAAGGTTCTCCCCTAGCTCCACAGTTCAAGTCCAAAGTGTTTGGACACTCAAAAAGGAGGACACTTAGTGCCGTGAAACCGTCCCCGGATTCAACCACTTCTAGCCTCCACAAGTCACCTTATTTTAGTGGTCAAACAACAATAGAAATGGGTGTCTCATTAAGTTATCCACTCAATCCTTTGTCATTTCTTATTACCCAAGATCCACAAAGTGGCAAGGGGAGGCAACACGGGGAAAAGGTGAGGTAAATTTTATTTACTTTGCAACAAAAGAAATTTGTATACACTAGCCAGCACGATCTTCCAGAATGGCATAGCCACTCACATGCAAGTTGTGGGAAAACAAAATTAATTGCTTTAAAATAAATAACTTAAACAAATTAATCACACAACTTTGGCACAAGGTGGAGGACAAAGCCTTCCGATTTTGTGGCACAAGGTGGAGGACAAAACCTTTCAATTTTGTGGCAAAGGTGAACAAAATTAACTAAAAACAAAATCAGAAAATTATTTTTAATTCTAGACGGCATGATTTTGCAAGGATGGTAGAGCCAAGCATAATGCAAGGTGTTGGAAAAAATTATTAAAATTATTTATAGATTTTAAGCTTGGAAAGAAATAGAAAGTGCAATCCCAAGAGACTCTCTTGGGTTGCTTACAATAGCTTTAGAAATTGAGGGAGAGAGAGGGGTTTTGCACCAAAGATTATTGATGTTCTCTTGAGGCTCTAGTTGCCAATTTTGGGCAGCACCTCCTCTTTTTGTGGTGAAAACCTACATAAAACAGCAAAGAAAGCTTGCTGGAAAATTCTAAAAAAACACCAAAATATGCTAGTTTTATGTTAGCATATGTATAGAAATTTTTACAAAAAAAAATATGAACTTGAAAACTGGAATTTTTAGCAAGATTATGATTATTATATGTTCAGAAAATAAACAAATAAATGGTTGAAATTATAATAGAAAAATTATTGAAGAAAAATGAAGCCTTTGGAGTTTCTCCTCCAAACTTTGGTAACCTGCAAATCTGTAAACCCTTACTACACATTGAGGCAAGAAGGTGAGATCCTTTAAGAGGCCTAAAAAATACTTTGTAAACTTTAATAAAAGAAAATCACATAAACCTATAGCAATACTACTATAGATTTATCCCTAGCAAAATATGTTGCTTATGGTTCTTCAAGTAAAAAAATGTGAAGCAAGAATAACAAAACCTATAATGTTACCTCACCAAGAGAAAATATCACACAAGAGTAGCCAATAGAACCAAGAATACACCATGAAAGCACAAAATAACACCAAGAGATCCTCCAAAGCTTCACTTTATTGCTCCAAGAAAGGTTACCAAGTGGCACCAAAATTACAAGAGAAAAATGGGAGAGAATGAGAGAAAGTGGGGAGAGATTTTGGTATAATGGAGTTACTGTGAAAAATTCATTGTCAAAATGAGGAGAAGACGATTCCTTTTAAAGGAGGTAGAGAGGAGAGACCCATATTGGATGATTTACAAGTGTCACCCATCCAAGAGAGAGAGAACAAGTCAAGGGGGGAGCACTTTTAGGGTTTTAGAGTGAGTTAGGGTTTGAGGGGTGAGATGTGAGGGGGAGGAAACCCCTTTTGACTTGTCATGGGGGGTTCTTCTAAGTGGATTTTTACTTTTACAACTTAGGAAATACATTAGAAAACATTTCCCCACTTCTTTTCTTGGCTTTAGACACTTTTACATTTTTTGGCTTTTTTACCTTAGACAATTATTTGTTGACTTTTGACTGACTTTGACTCCTCATGTATAATGACCTAGCAAAACATGTCCAATTGAGTTGAAACTTGGTCCAAGGGTGTAGGGGGTCATAAGAATTTTTATTTTAGTACTCACATCCCTATACAAAATCCACAAGGACCAAATTTTTACATTTTTCATAAAAAATAATTAAAATTTCCAATTTATGGAAAATTTTAATTATTAAAAAATCCTATCAAAACCTAACAAAATTTTGCAAGACTCTAGGAGATGTCTAGCATGGTCATTTAAAACATATTTTGACCTTAGTCACACGTTTTTATTGATCATTAGAATGTATTTCACAACTTTGGAGGATTATTGAGTGAAAAACTCAAGAGTAATTAAAATTGTTGAAAAGCAAGATTAATTACCTGAGGAAAAAAATCACTCGATAAGAGGACTTCCCTAATGATAAAATCCTAGGAAACTAAATAAAACTTGATCCATGCTAACATATTGAAAAATTATCCCACGCAGGGGAGTGGACATTTCGTGGACACTGAAAGAAGTGTTGGGGGGCAAAATTACCATGTTGAGCCATAAGTCTTCAAACTTGTCATACCACAAGGTACATATCTTAATGATACACGATGTTGACACCTAGTTGAAATAGGTGGTCAACAATTTATACTTCTCTCATTCATGTGCACTTTTCTCATACTCTAGACTAGCATTATGCTTCTTCTTAAGTCAAACGACTCTTACCTTCCTCTAAATTGTTTGCAGATTGCAAATTTTCCTCTGGATTGACTGTGTCGGTTAATACATGATCCTGGTTGATGCCATGATGCTTTAATTGTGACAAATAATAAGTTAGTTTTGGTTTCCAAACATTTATCCTGATTTTGGATTCAATGATAATTATTTTCTTCCAGGGTCGCTTTTCTTATTGTTTGTAAACGAGGAAAACATTTATCATGCAAAAAAACACTTGATTTCAAAATATTGGAACTGTCATATTCTATTTGTTGAATTGTACATCATATCTACAGATCAAGTTTCCTTGATATTTCACAGGTTAGCTCTAGGAGTGTATGAGTTTCTTCTGAAAGTTATGCTTTTAATTTCCAGTTTAGTGTATATCATTTGAAAGTTTGGGACATGCATTCAGAATAGAAAAACTCGCCAAGAATCATGAAACCCAAATGTTAAAATAGAAAACCGTGTTTACTTTCAAGGCCCTAGGAAGACCGAGAATACCTCATATTCATTGCTTGAATCATTTATTATTTATTAATCCTCAAGAGTTGGTTCAACGGCTTGTCACAGACCAGCCAGTATGGGCATCTCCCAGGAGAAATATGCTACCATTAAGTTGATGGCAGGTGCATAGTGGTGCAGTTCAAGGCCATGACAGACAATCCATTAAGAACAAAACCTTCACCATTCAAAATCAGTGAAAACAGTAATAAATAAATCCATATTCTTGCATTGCATCATAAACAGCAATTTTGGTTAAAATATAAACTTCCAAACACTATATTTTCTTCTTCAATCCATGTTACACACTTGCTTACATAAGTGAGTTTCCAAGATATGTTATCATTGTTAAATACGGACTTCTCGGACCTGAAAGACATGAAAAGAAAAGAAAATGTTACAGAATTAGCATGGACACACTCCTAATCAAGTATTAAGGGTATGTGATGCACTCAATTAAATATAATACATGCATGAAAACAATTGACTTAGGGACATGGTATAAGGAAACCCCACCTTCCCCAGAGCCCCTCCTCCAATGTTCAATGACACATATCATATTTTGTCACCCCAATAGCAACCAACCACCTATGATGTCTCACATGTGCCTCCACTGCTTGATCTATGTAACATAAGAGCACGGGACTTGACTTTAGAGCCTTGGAGCTTATCGCAAAAAATGGAAATGGTTAGGGTTTGTGAAAGAAGCAAACTAAATCCTTCCTAGTTAGAATTTATCATTCCCCTAACATGTAACAAAATGAGTAATGCACACAAGCATACAAATGGTATAATGGTATAAATTTGGTCATAATGGAAACATTAAATTTTAGATATACATAGGTACATACCACTTTCCACCATCTAGATCCCATGCTACCAGCATAGCCACTATAAACCATCATGTATCCATATATTGTCCAAAGTCAGAGTTTCCCTATCTACATTTTGTACCTTCACTTCCTAAAATAGTGTTGATTCCACTAGGTCAGTTGACGTTCTTTGTCAAACTATGGAGTAAATGTATTTTCTCTTTAATGATTTTACTTCATTAAGTAGGATTTCACTGAGCATTTAGACGAGCAATTTCCTTATATCTATCTAATAAAACTTTACAAAATGTTTCATGAGATCTTGTCCTTTTTGTCGTGGTTCCTCCTAGTATCATTGATTTCTTCTACTTTACTTTTTAATCTATCAGCTTCTCTAGCTAGGGCTTTATTTTCATAATATATTAAATCAATATTTGTAAAGTATTCCTTAAGAGTATGAATTTCAACAATTCTTTATACATTTTTTCGTATTGCACCATAGATATTAGTGTCATGGTTACTTTGTTGAATCGCTATGGACTTATGAATTTGCGTGATATCCCTCCTTGATAAATTGATACTAAGTGTGCAAACAGAGTGTGAGCTTCTCACTAACAATATACACTTCTTCCTCCAATTCAACATAGGACTTACGAACCTTGAAATAATATTTGCTTGGAATAAATGGGCCCAATAATGATATACTTACTATGAATTCTTTGAGTTTCATGCATGAGGTCTCAAGGTCAATTGCCCTAGTTGGCTACCTCTATTGTATGATTCAATCAATGTCCATGTCGGGTCAAGAATTGTAATCAGCATCGATGGGTTTAAATTAGGTACCATCAGAAAAATGTGAGGAAGTTCCTAGAGGTTTCCCAGAATTAGGAGGAAGCTACAAAACCAAATCCAAGTGTTCGCGAAGGAAATTAAAATCTGGAAGCTTATCATTCTGAAAACTATGAGATTAAAAATGCCACCAAAACACAACAAAAGAAGGTTTACATAACTCTCAAGGTCTCAAGGCCTATCGAATGTATAATCATTTTCATAAGGTGAAGATTTGAATTAAAATAAACATTGTGGGTTATATATGGACTACTCTTGGAATTGCCACAGAATTCTTATAGGCAGTGACCTTCAAGGGAAGATCGTGACAGTTAAAGCTATTAAAGGGCACTAATAGGATTGGTTCTATCAATACAGAACCTCAACCCGAGGCATATTCCACTCATCGGTGCTAGCTCTGAAGGATATCATAATAGTTGTGAAGAATCGCACCCCTTTATGGCCTATCACCTGATCGTTGAGAATAGGCTAATAATAATAATAATAATAGTAATAATCTATAATGTTGGAGTTACTTCAGACACACCTAGGATTTATTTTTCCTAAGTTTTTTCCTTGTTTATTAGTCATAATTAGTCATTATCCAGTCTCCTATATTTTAGGGGAGAATATTCCACCTGGAGAATATTATCTTTCAGTTGACACTTCAATTTTACTAGTTGAGTTGAGTTTAGATGCTACATTGGTTTTGTCACCATGCAACATTGGGATCATCACCAGCTAATGTGCACTTTCCTTGGGATCATCACCAGATGGGTGCATTACCCTTGATTTCCTGAGTTAACTCCTCACTACTCTCTGTAAAGTGAGTTAACTGAAGACTAGTTGACTAGTTAACTCAACTAGGTGGCAGTTCACTCCCGTAACTGCCTGAGAGACTAGACTAGGTGGAAGTTCACTCCCGTAACTATTGGTGTGTGTCCAGATCACTCTATACCACCACTATGGACCAATGGTTCTCCTCCAATGTGCACTCATTGAGTTATAAAGAGTATATCATGTGTAAATTATTGATTATTCAAAACGGTTAATGAGAATTCTTTCATTCTTTCTCTCCTTCTTCTTCTTTCTCCAATTCTCTCTGAAAATGTGTGTATTATTTTTTAGCTAGATCTATTATGTGCAGGTTCAACACATTTACATGGTATCAGAGTCGACGGACTGCTAAGCAAAATCTACACCAAAAATTTTGCAGGTACAAAATATTGAAGACAACAGAAAGATGGATTTCCAAAAAGAATTCATTCTTACACCTTACAACTACTTTGCATGGAAGGAGAGAATAATGATTCATCTCCAAACTAGAGGATTGTATAGGTTAAACTTGAATACAGATGCAGAACCGACATCAGCCATAGAAAAATCCAAGTACTTAAATCGCATGGATGAGGCACTCGGAACAATTTGCAGTCTTATTTCTCGATCTCTTTTTTCACATATCTTCCGGTAAGACTCCCAATGAAGCTTGGACCACCTTGGAAGGGATATTTGGAAAAAAGGATGATATGAGGGGACACATGTTGGAGGTGGAGCTTCTCACATTGGATCAAAAAAGCTTCGTCAATATCCAATATTTCTTTACAAAATTCAAGGATTTACTGTCGCAAGCCAAAGCTTGTGGGGTTGATAACTCGAAGGAGGAGAAACAAATGGTTCTCACCATTCTCCACAAGGTTGGTCCTAAATTCTATGTATTCGTATCCACATTACATTCTTTCAGATTCCCCTCCGGAGCCACCTGGAATATGCTTTCTCTTGAGGACTTTATCGAATCCTTGACACAAGAGAAAACCAAGCTCATCAACATGGACATAATAAAAGGCCCAAGGGCGCATGAAATCATTGTTCATGATGCCAAAAACAAATATCATAAATATAAAGATAAATATAAATGGAAATCTCATGCACATCCAAAGAAGGAAGGGTACACAAAACCCTTCACCGATGCTCTGGATCCAAAGGGGAAAAGGGGAGAAATGCACATACTATCACAAAGGATTCCATTTGGAATCTGCATGCATGAAAAAAAAAAAGATTTGATGTCTCAAATACTTCAGAAAAACAACCTTGGAGATCGCATCCCCGAGGGTGCCAAGAAGAAGAAGCCAGAAGATCTGAATTCCAAGAAAGACAATTCTAGCCATGCCTTGATTTCCATCAAATCCTCTCATGATGCTTGGATCATAGATTCGGGAGCATCACATCACATGGTTGCCTCAAAAGAAGTATATTCTTATTTGGATGTATGCAAAGGTCCTCCTATTCTGATGGGGGACAACTCTTATGTCGAAGTCATCAGAAAAGGAAGGATTGAACTCACCAATGGAAGCTTCGAGAATGTGTTGCACGTTCCCAAACTTTTCGTCAACCTTCTCTCTGTGTATCAGATGACGAATTCTGGCACTGGAAAGAAAGTCATATTCACTCCAAATTCCGGCACATCTATGACATGCAAACCAACTCCAAGGTTGCTACCGGTGAGGTAAATCATCAGTCTAGATTGTATACATTTTATGAATTCATTGAACATGATTATGCTTTACTTCTTACTCATGCTGATGAAAGTAGTAAGATATGGCACGAAAGGTTTGGACATTTGAATTTCAAATACATGAAATAGCTTAGCAAGCACAAATTGGTCGATGGTCTACCAAACATCCATTTCTCCAAGGGAGTATGTGAGGGATGTGTTCTCAAAAAACACCTTCAAGTGAAATTCGACAAAGCAAAGTCTTGGCGAGCCGCCACACCTTTAGATCTGATCCACAGTGACCTTATGGGTCCTTTTTCGCATCCATCCATCAGAAAAGCGAGGTTTGTTCTCATTTTTTTTTATGATTTCTCACGTTTTACTTGGATCTACTTTCTCAAGCAAAAATCTGAGGTCTTTCAACACCTCAAAGATTTCAAAGCCTTGGTTGAGACACAGTCCGAAAAGAAGATCAAAGTCCTCCGAACTGATAACAGGGGAGAGTATGTAAATCATGAGATCCATAATTGTTTCCATGAGGTAGGGATTCATTTGCAGCACACAGTTCCCTATACTCCGCAGCAAAACGAAGTTGTTGAGCGAAAAAATAGTTCTCTAAAGGAGATGGTATATTGCATGTTGCATGCAAAGTCACTACCACAGAGACTACGGGCCAAAGCACTTAATTGTGCAACATACATCCAAAACATATCTCCCCATAGATCTATCAAGGATAAGACCCCCTACGAGGCTTGGAGCGGCCTCAAAGCGGAAGTGACCCACTTTCTCATTTTCAGTTCACATGCATGGGCCCAGATTCCCTCTGAAAAGAGGAAGGCACTTGATCCACAGAGCATTGAGTACATTTTTGTTGGTTTCCCCGACAGTTTGAAGGGATATAGGTTATTGATATTTCCTCGGACCGGATCATCATTGAGTGAAGTGTCCAATTAGAGGAAAGTGTCTCGCATGCACCTCAACAGTCGCATGTGGACTCCTTCATTCTTCCACCTGTCCGAGATGATGAGCATGCACATGTCGACTCTTCTTCAGATGAGAGTTATGATTCATAGGACTTGGATGATTCAGATTCAGAGTCTATACAGTCGGATGCAAAGTCAGAGCATCCAGATGCAGTTGCAGAGCCAGAGCAGAGGCCCTAGTGGGCATAGAATACTCTTCAGGATGTAGGGGATCTCGTTGGTGATCCAGCCAATACTAGGAGGACTCAATCTGATTTCGAGAAGCCTCCTATTGCACTCACTGCCACTGCACCATTTCCCTCCAGGCATATTTTCTTGGTCAAGAAAATTTACAACAACTTACCAATAAGGAAGCAATGATCAATAAAGAAACAATGACCGAACCTGTTGAAATAGAAAAGCTTCCAATTAAAAAAATCCAAAATTCAAAGAAAGGAACAAAAATCAATCTAGTCGAATCACTAGAAGCATCAAAAGTTGAAGAAAATTCTATCAAAGAAAATTCACAAGATATTAGGATTCCTTATTGTCATCCAAATCACAAGAATCGATATGACCAACAACAAGATCTAGCAAAATATAAACAAGTTTCCATGAAAGTAGATTTGGGATGGATCACTCCTGAAAAGATGCAATATATTACTTTAGGAATTCGAAAATTTTATCATTTTGTTTCGTCAAGTGTCGCAACTACAAAAACAAAAGATCATGAGAAGACAGTTCAAGCTAGAACAAGAGATAGGTCTGTCCCTAATCATGCTTTGAGAACAAAGCATTTTTAAGGGGAAGGCAATGTAACATTCAAAATATGTATAATATTAAGTAATAATAATCATAAATAATAATTAATAATTAACTAAGGGACACATCGCTTCATGAACAATTTCCATAGTGCCTTTAGGATCTGTATTTATATACAACACTTTCATTGTATTCATCATATATTTATCATACATTATTTTACAATATATTTTACAGTCCTAAATGGATTATTGTGTTATATCCTTTCTATTTTGGATATTTTATGTATGAACAAGATCTGTTCATCACAGTCACGTGAAAAACACCTTATAACTTCCAAAAAGTGACCAAGGCCGTTTTAATTTTGAAAATGTTTTTTGTAAAATAAACCTTAAGATGTAAAAAAAAGTGCACCTTCACTTTTTATAATGAAAATTGAGTTTCAAGACAACACTAATAAATTTTATCTGATTTATTTGTTTCAAAAGGAATATCCTTATTCTCAAACCTTTTGAGATTGAACTTTACACCTCTCATTAGAATGATATGTTAATATTCCCTCGAGTTTGATTATTAATATCAAAATAACTATTAGTATAATGCTTCAATCATGTAATAAAGTCACATTCTATATGTCACTAGTCATTAAGTCTAATAGGTGTCATGTCTTTAATCGATGTCATTAATAGGGTTATTGTAGAAGGTTGTTAAATTAGGTAGTTAGTTCATGTAACTCTATAAAAGAGATAAAAGACATTGTAAAAGTGTGGTCCACAATTAATGAATGATTGTATTATCTTATGTGTGTATATCCATTTTGTTACATGATCTATCACTCTTATATGGTATCAAAGAAAAATAATCCTATCCTAGCCGTCATTCAAAGAGGGATTTGTCATACCATTTGAAGTTCATATCCCATAAAGGAGAGACGCCATCATTCCATTGTTCGATGTCATGAAGGAGTCATGGTTTCCTAGAAGTTTGAAACTAGCCAGAGTGCCAAGGATGAAAGTGACACCGCCCAACTTAGTCACCGCATGAAAGAGGAAAAGGGCCCTTAGAGAGGTAAATAATCGTATCAAATCACAAAGGGGCCTCTAAAATTGAGACTCTCATGAAGGTGTACATATGAAATAAGTTAATGTTGAAGAAGTGTTACAGCATGCTTAGTTAGAAGGAAATAGCCGCAATCCTAAATTGCAGAAATCAAAGGTAATTACTGATGGCTCAAAGAATACTTGGAATTAATGGCCCATTAACCGCGAGAAACTACTTTAATTATCAACTTGGCGAACGTAAACTTTCAAAACAGTGTGCAAAGTATATGCATATTTTTAGGCTTTTGCTTGCTTGGGCTTTATTACTAACTATCAATATTTTATTCTTATATTATGTTGGGGGATTACTTTTCTCTCTTTCCTTCTTTACAGAAATTCAGAAGCAGATGCAAACTATCTAATAAGGAATTATACATTAGCTTATGCAAATTATTTATACAAAAAGTTATAGCAAGACAAAAATACAAGTTACAAGAAATATTTACAGCAAAGATAGAAATGTAAACTACAGGATTTAGAAATATAAATTACAGGAATAAAAAAAAAAAATGTAATGATACTATGTAGCTCCCCTGAACCTAATTCAATTCATTACATTGTTGCAAATTAAGTATACATAACTCGTCTAGACTTTGCAATCTAAACACAACAGGGAAACTAGAAACTGAAAAGAATCTTAGTTTACTTGATGCATGAAAGTAAATTTAATTCAAAATAAAACTCATTGACAAAAACAAATTACAGAAACAGAAAATCATAAAGCATTGACAGAAAGAAAACTCTACTAATCAGGAAATGAAATTAATACTAACTAAGTTGAATAAGAAAATAGGATCACCACGGTTGTAGAGTGGCCCTTTCTCTACACTATGTTGGTTGACCCCTATGTTAACTTAACTAATCACAGTAAGAACAAGATTCAGCTAAAGATATTTTGTAATCAAGAACGATATATTGATAGTTAAATTTCCAAACACCTTTAAGTTCCTTCTCTTGTTCCTTTATACCAAAATTTCTTGAGTTCTTGGACAATTACCTCTTTTCAGGAAATAACTGAAAAACGGTTTTAACTTATATCTTTTAAAAGAAAATCATAACTTCAAAATAGATTTGTGTCTTAACAATTGACTATTTACACCTCGCCACATCTTACACCTAACCAAATAAAGTTAAGTGTACAAGTATTGTGCCCTTATGAGTAGTGCTCAATGTATCCTACGTGGCTTCCTATGTCTTCATCCAATGCTTCGTCAGCAACCTTAAAATAGATCACACATTCTTGAAAATACTCATATTTTGGTGAGAAATTTTACAGCACTAAGAAAMTCCATCAGTCGATATCCCTACTGATGAAAAAGTTTGTAGCATTTATACAAATTTTGTATTATGAACTTGGTAGATGAGAAAATATGAAAATCCATCAGTCGATATCCCTATTGATGAAAAAGTTTGTAGCATTTATACAAATTTTGTATTATGAACTTGGTAGATGAGAAAATATGCAGCACTTGAAAAATGCAGCACCYGATCCCAGTGTTGGTGAAAAATTCTTCAGCTCCAGACAAATAATGAAATATACAACTTCCTTCTTSAATCTTGTAGTTAAACAAGTTAGCAACCTTAACACATAAATCATGCATCCACGTTCCTTTTCTAATAAAAATCATTTATTTAATATAAAATTTCAACCCAAAGATTCATGGTATTCAAGAAAGGCAATTGAGGTAAAGAATGGTAAATAATAGGTAAGAAATGATCAAGTTCTTAATTCGAGAAGGATAATAAGGCGATTTAATGACAAGAAAAGAAGGTAATTATCACGCTCGTCAATTGATTCAAATATTCTAGTTGTAAATATTTAATCAATTCTTCCAAGAATGGAAAGCCCCTAGAAAAAATCATTGATCACAATTTTCACACATGGAATGAGAAAATTTAGATGCAAATAATGAATAAACAATTTGGGGGAATAGTTAAAGGGATTGGAGTAGAACCTACTCAAGCTAATAAATTGATTTAGTGGCAAAGAAAAGATGACAAAGCTAAGTCTATTATCCGTCTTTCTCTTTTGAATTCTGAATTACATCATGTTGATTTGGAAAAATTATCTAAGGATACATGGGATGAATTAAACAAGTTGTTTGGAGCAAAAGCGGTAAATGAAAAAAAATTGTTGAAATTACAACTATTTAGGTTCAAAATACATGTTGAAACTACTATGCCCATTTATATAAATAATTTGAAATTGCTTATAGGACAATTGGAAAAAGTTGGTGCAAAGGTAGAAGATGAGGATGCAAAATCCCTTGTATTAAATAGTTTTCCTTCAACTTACACCAATGTCATTTTTACCCTAAGTCACATGTCTTTACAGTTTTTAGATGATATGATATCATCCTTTTTTGCTAAAGAAAAGAGGCTAAATGAAGGAGACTCGGAAAGTGATCCACATAAAAAAAGGGCGTTACTTTCAAGAAATAGAATGGGAAAAAAAGAAAAGGAAGATTTCAAGTGTTACTATTGCAGAAAACTAGGTCACACAGCCTAGAATTGTAAAGTACGAACCAATGATCTTCAAAAGAACAAGGAAGACATAAAAATAGAATATAGCTCTAACATCTACAATTGGAGAACAATCAATACTAACTATGAGTTTGATGACAATGAAACAAAGGATATTTTCATGTTTTGAGAGGATAAATCATTGAAGACAGAAGGGATTCAAAGTAGATGTAGCTCATTATGGATTGTTGTCCAATAATTCAGAAGATCCAGAAGTAAAGAGTTCAGGAATATGAGATTCGGGAACTCGAGAATTCAACAAAGTTGGAACTCAAGAATAATACCTTTACAAGGGTGATGAGACAGCTTGATGGAGCTACTTGGTCTCAGAACTATGGAGAAAAGGAGTTGCTTGTCGAGTTTACTTTTAATGTTTGATTAACAATCAAGTTTCTAATAATTGGTATTGTAACCTTAAGATGGGATGTTAGAGTATAAGGCTTCGATAATGTAATAAAGTCATGTTTTATAAGTGACTAGTCATTAGGAATTAACTTTAATAGGTGTCATTAATAGAGTTATTAATAGAAAGTAATTAGATTAGGTAGTTAGGCCATGCAAGTCTATGAAAGATATCAATGTTATGGTAAAAGTGTGCTCCATGGTGAATGAATACTCTTGTTATCTTGTGTATATATCCATTATGTTACATGGTCTATGATTCTTATAATGGTAAGCAAAGTATTCTCCCACCAAATTGGATAGTGGTGTATTCAGCCATAGATGTGACTTTTTATTATTGAAATTTTGTGTATATCGATCTTTCTGTCACCACAACAACGACCTGATCCCCAATACCTACATATTTATATGTCAATCAGGCAACCTATTTCATGGTAGTAGAGGAACCAATTTGCAGATACTACTTAGATTGTCTTGTTTCTATTTTCTTCCTTATTCTCATTTAATTTTTCTCCTTATCATTCATAACAACAATGATGAGTTACCCCTTTGAAAAATGACAATATTGTTGACCAACACCAGGAACAATTACTTTACAATATCGGCTCTTATAATTAATGAGGTCTTAAATTCTTTCCATGGGACTATGTAATTTGTTGGGTACGTCATCTTTGATGGAGTGCTAATGTTTATATGGAACTAGTGAAAGAGGTTCGCATAGTCCCCTCATTATTTATTTTCTCTTGTATATACGTCAAAGAAGATAATTTCTCTCATATTTGATTACTTCTCTTAGATGCAAATTTTGGTTGTCGTTGACAAATATTCTTAACAAGACTTTAGCAACTTGTGTCAAACTACAACAACAAATCTTCAACATGAAAATTATTTTCTTTTATTTTTCTCTTTTTTAAATTATTTTTGGGGTGGTATAGGAATCATAATCTTTTGGCCACAAGCCAAGATGGCTTCTTGCAATGGGCAAAGTGAAAATGACAAAAAGAGAGGCCACAAGCCAGATCAGATTGTATGATATCAATGTTATGAATTAATTGGTTCACGAACTATAAAATAAATCAAATATCAAAACTAAATACAAGTCATAAAATCCATATAAGATAAATAAATATTATTAAAGGTTGAACGATTGATTTACAAGTACCTCTTTGATAATATAAATATCATTGATTTCTCATGAGGCTTGAAAGGTTAAGACCTTTGAGTTATTAACTATCATTATTATTATGTAATGTTATTTGTGTACATTCCAATCTACGTGTTCGTTCTGGAAGTTGGCCTATTCACTTGTGTTTATTGTTTCCTGTCACATGCAATGTGCAATGCTAAGACACTTTATTTTTTATGCTCTACGTGGCAATTTTTTATAGGCTAGGCGGTATTGTCTTACGGCCTTAGCTCACAATGGTTGTTTGCACAACCTTTTTATTTGTAGAGAATGCACATACTTTCATTTTGGATATTGATAGAATTTGGAAGGATTTTATCAAAAAGCATACACACATATACATAATGAAATCAGTGTCAGTCTTTGTTGACAGTTTTTTGAGCTTTTTATGATGATGATGTAGTTGTCTTCAGCTCTAGGTATATGACCTTCTAGGTATATGACTTTTTGGCAGATAGTAAGGTATTATGCCACAAGCATAAGTATAAAATGTAATGTAAATCATTTTTTGAAGTAATACATTACGCATTTTGCGGTAATGTAAATCTCTTTTTTTTGTCAAAAGACTTTGCGAGAAAACCTTTTCTTTGCAAGATGACATATTCAATTATAAATAAAAGGTCTGAGCAAATAGCCCTATGACAATATAAAATAAAATGCCATATAAAATCAAAATAAAATGCTATAGTTCCTCATCACATGTTGCTTTATGTTGTTTTGAAGCATTCAATGCACTTGAAATAGGTATTCTCTCCTAACTGATGTCTTGATATTCACTGGTTCTTGCCCTCTTCTTTTTCTCCTTACATGTTGTTTTATGTCCATTCAATTGTTTTAAGCAGCCACGGTTACTTGGAATAGATATTCTCTCACAATTGAGGTCTTTATATTGATTTGTTCTTGCCCTTTTCCTTGTTTTTGTCCTATTATGAGTCATTGAAGCACGATTGTTGCAACATTGAATTAACATGTTTCAAGGGAAAGGTATGAAATGGTGCATAATGAATCAAAAGAAAATAGGATTGCAAAGCTACTAATGACAAGAAGATAAAACTAGCAAAATGTAGCATAACAAGAACCTCTACCAACAAGACCTCATGGAGATGTCAACTTTGATCTCAGTAGGACCCACACCATACCATAAAATAGTCAACTTCCTTTAGATCTCGGCAATGGGTTTGCCTCTTCTAGACATTGACACACACCACAGACCATCTCTTCGGCCTTTCGGCCAGTGTTTTATCAAGATTTTCTTCTCTTTGACCCCAAGTTTTAGGAGAGATACACACACACGGATTGTTGACCCGAAGGAAGGTAGCTCTCACTCCTCACCTTCTAGCCATTGATCTAGGCAGCACTAAGGCTCCTTCCTATGTTCCCTAATTTAAGGCATTGTTCCAAGACTTTTGTCTTCACCATTACTTGTATCCTCTCTCCAAATTTTTATCTTAGATATTTTAGATTAGATCTATTTTTTCGTTTATAGGGTGTCCCTTGCACTCCACTTTGTATTAACATTGATGTACTTAAGAGTCCCATTGACTTATTTGTGATCATTTGTTGAACATTAATAAACTTATTTTATCTTATCTTATCTCCTCCCAATTGGAATACTTGCAACAATTGATGCAGAAGTTACTAGGACTTGGACTCAACCAAACACATGCTAGCAAAACTAAATTCTTATACTCCTAAGTTGCAAAATCTTGTCCTACAATCATCAGCCAAAATTCTATTGTTGGAGCTATGAGAGGAACTGAAGCACCCTAAATATAATTAAACTGATAGGAAAAAGTTGATTAGACACTAAAAATCATGAAAATCTTGTGTTTCTTAACAACAATCATGTTAGAATTGGAGTTAGAGAGGAAAGGGTTCACTAGATTTGGAGGTGCACCAAATATGGCATGGGACCCACAAAGAAGGGCCCAATTTAATTTACCCTTTTCATGACTTAGACGACTTAGGAAAAATTATATTTTTCCTATAGTCATAAGACATTCGATCTGAGCCCTCCATTCAAATATAATCTCAACCATTGAGATGACTGATGGGCCCAAATTGAATTGCCAAGGAAGAAATAGGGTTTTGGGCTCATTTGTGCCTAAGTCGACATGGTGAGGAAGCAACTACAACAGTGAGAGAAGGTTTCAACAACAGAGAGACTTCAGTAGTAGAGGAAGAGGTTGTACGGCCTCCATTTCTACTCAGTCAGCCGCACCTCAACATCCAGTAGCAAAGTTAGCCCGATATGGGTCGTACCAGAAGGTCGTACAAGTCGTACAGCGCGCCCAACAGCTAGGCCACGCGACATGGGCCGTACAGCGCACCCAACAGCCAAGTTGCATTGAGTTGGAGGAGGTGTAAGGGTTGTGAGGTTGTTGAAAACAAAGGATTTTTCATCAAGAACATTTTATGACAGGAGATGTAAATATTTTGAAGATACCCTTTGCTGAAATAGAAGAAATCACCAAGCAAAAGATTGGTTTTCCCAATTGTGATTTTCTGGGGTCATTTGAGAAAAAATATCTGAGTACTTTTTTGTGTGAATGCTTGTGTCTTTTAGAGTTAATTTTCCGATTCATTTTACTGTTAAGAAAAATCAGCATGTTCAGTTTTTAATTTACACTTCAGTTATGTTCCTTGTTTAATTAAAAATTTGTAAATGGCTTCTTATTTTTCAAGAGATTTAACATGGTATCAGAGTTTAGCCTCTGATTGAAGACCAACATTGTTTGCTTCAGCCTTCAGGAACAAGTTTTTTAGCCACCAAGAGCTCGACCCAGTTGGTGCATTAGGGTCTCTGGAAAGGCAAGCTAGGGCCCAAGTATTTAAACAATAGAATGGTGTATGTGGGATTGAGATTTGAGGACCGTCTTGATGGGCCTCAAATTTCTTCTCTTGGAGAGAAAGAATAGGAGTTGTCTTTGAGGAGTAGAGAGTTTGGAAATTTGTGGACAACCCTTCAAGCCACTCCAGCAGATCCTTAGTAGTTGGTTGAGCACAGCAAGAAGGATGCTAAGTCCAAAAGGATTATCCTTGAGGGAGTCAAGGACCACATCATACATCACCTTGCAAGTAAAAAGATAGCAACGAAGATGTGGACAACCATCATAGGGTTGTACCAGGGTACGAGTGAAGCAAGGAAGCTTGTGCTCAGAGACAAACTGATAAATATCAAGATGGTGAAGTCTGAATCAGTTGTTTCCTACCTCACTAGATTTACTCAAGTCAACGACAAGCTTGCAGGGGTGGGGGGAATAGTCCCAAACAAAGATATGGTCAGTTTTTCACTATTGGGGTTTCCCAAGTCATGGGAAAAATTCATAGATACAGTCAGTGGCAGAGAAAATCTCCCAGATTGGGAACATCTATGGGGTGACTGCGTGCAAGAGGATATTAGAAAGCAGAGCAAATATGGGTCTCATGTAAAACAAGAATCTAATGAAGAAAATTATCCCTAGCTGGTAAAGGGGGAAAAACCAAGGGCAAGAAGGGCTCAGAAGGGGCTGAGTCCAACTCAAGAGAACAAGGAAAACCCAAACAAGACCTCAGCAAGGTGAAGTGTTTTTAGTGCCATCAGTTTGGGCACTATGCCACTAAGTTCCCTTAGCGCAAGAAGGGTTCCAAGAAGAGCCAAGTTGCAGCTTCAACGGAAATAGAGGAGTTATCATCTCGTTTTGAGGAGGACTTCTCACTTATTATGTGTATGGCTAGATCTATGACCAGTAGCACCTGGTATATTGATAGTGGGGCTTCATGCCATATGACTCGGAACAAAAATTATTTCAGCGAGCTAACAGAAAAGGACATGCAGTTAATTATTGAGATGGGAGATGATGGCAAATATCGAGCCAAAGGTGTAGGTGTTTTCAATTTTGAGAGGGATTCTGGAAAACCTCTCTATCTGAGAGATGTTCTCTATGTTCCAGGGCTAAAGAAAAATATGGTGTCTATTTGAGTGCTTGAACACCTAGTTTATAAGGTGTTTTTCCGCAGAAGAAAGGTCCTCTTGAAGCCTCCCAACTCCAGGACAGCAGTGTATATTCGAGTTCGAGAGAAAACCCTCTACAAGTTACAGTTAGGGGTTGTTGGAGCCTTGAACAGCAAAATGGACAACTAGCAAGGTTGTGAGCTTGAAGAGTTGTGTCATAGGCGCATGGGTCAGTTACACCATAGGGAGTTGAAAATTTTGGGGGAGATTGCCACAAGACTGCCACCATGCAGCGTGGATCATCATGAGGTGTGCAAGGGCTGCACCCTTGGAAAGTATGCCAAGACTTCCTATCCCAGCAAAGATTACAGAGCCAAGGACATATTGGAGTTGATTCACTCAAATGTTTGTAGACCATTCTCTTCTCCCTCCCTTCATGGATTCAAGTATTATGTTATTTTTATTGATGACCATTCTCGTAAAACTTCAATATTTTTTATGAAAAAGAAAGATGAAGTCTCGTCCAGATTTGTAGAGTTCAAGGCCATGGTTGAGAATCATACCAACAAGAAGATAAAGACCTTGAGGTCAAATAATGGAGGGGAGTACATCTCCAACACCTTCAGGGACTTGTGTACCAAGGAGGGAATCAAGAGAGACCTCATGGCACCTCATAATCCTCAGCAGAATGGGGTCTTTGAGCGCAAGAACCGCAGCATAGTGGGTGTTTCTAAGGCCATGTTGCATAACCATGGGTTTCACATGTCTCTCTAGGATGAGGCATGCAACATTGCAGTTTTCTTACAGAACAGGAGTCTGCACAAGGTGCTAGGAAGGGTTACACCGAAGGAGGCCTTCACAGGAAAGAATCTTGATGTTTCTCATTTCAGGATCTTTGGCAGTTTGGTCTATTGTCATGTATCTTCAAATATCAAGAAGAAGTTGGAGCCCACAATAGTGAAAGGCATATTTGTAGGCTACAGCGAGATAGCCAAGGCATATAGGGTGTATGTGTCGACACTTAGGAGGACAGTGATCAGGCATGATGTCAGGTTTGAGGAGGGTAGGGCTATTAGGAAGTCCTTGGACCGTGAGCAGATAGTAGTAGAGGATGAGGAGAAGTATGCTCCCAAGCAGGAGGCTCAGACAGGCCCTCAGACACCTACTCAACCAGTAGTGAGACAGGTCGAGCAGCGTCATGAGGAGAAGATTGAGGAGGAGAGAGAGGATCATGTGGAGCATGTTAACCCCCACTGGTGGATAACTATTTCATAAAGAACATCTAGAGGTGCCCAGGATGAAGACATGGAAAGACAGAATATGTGCATGTATGTGTTAATTTTAACTCTTGATTGTTAAGTGTTAATTCTTTTCAAAGATAATAGCACAAATAGGATCACTGAGAGAAAAGAAATCACAAGGTACACAACATCTTATCATGGGAAACCCTCATGGGGGAGAAAACCTAGAAAAAACTTCCTTAATATAGATTCCCAATATAATTCCAAGATAAAGACCAAAACACTAAAGATAATCCCACACTGAGCATGTGCCTCTCTCTCCTCCTTCTTTCACCTATAGCTACCTCCAAAAGATGTTCACTTGTTGAGTGATTGAGTGACTGAGTAAATGAGGTGCCATCCTCACTTATTTATACTAGTTGGGAGGTGCTAGGGTTGTGTATTTTCACCAAGTTGGGCTGAATTCTTCAACTAGTGGTTAAACCCACTTTAATTATCCCTAGGAGGAGACTTTACAAACAACACCATATAACTATGGTTTGACCAATCCACAGAAGGGGATTTGATCTTATACAAAGCCCAACATGATCAATCCACAAAAGGGGATTTGATCTATAAGAAAATAACTCAATTATAATTAGAATATTCTTCATAGTTACAATATGTCAACTCCCCCTTAAAAAGAAGGGTATTTTAATGACAACATCATCGAGAGAAGGAGAGAGCAGCAATATCATCATTATCTGGAACATTCACTGGCACATCTATAAATCATCGGAAGTTTTTCTCATCATCAATAACATCATCGTTCACAACATGGAGCTGGAGTATAATCATCGTCGTCATCATCTGCATCAACATCAATCAGTATAACACTAATACAACATCATCAATCAGTACGAGGCTAATACATCAACAACAACAGCACGAGGTTGATACAACATCCTCAACAGCACGAGATTGATACATCATCAACAACAGCACGAGGCTGATACAACATCAACAACAGCACGAGGTTGATACAACATCATCAATAGCACGAGGCCTATACAACATCATCAATAGCACGAGGTTGGAATAGAAACATTATCAGCATGAGGTTGAAATAACAACATCATCATCATATGGAAACAGAATGAAGCAGGTGCAACAACAATATTTTGTGGTACTCTGATAGACTGTCCTTACCGGACCTTCAATATCTTCCCAAGAATCAAAAGATTCCCTAGGATATAAAATCCTAACGGAGCTACCACATGGTACTCTGGCATATTTTCCTTACCGTACATTCAGGATCTTCTCAGGAATCAAAAGATACCCTAGGATATAAAATCCTAACAGAGCCACCACTACTGACCACAGCTGGCATATACATGCACGGGTACTCTGACAGATCGTCCTTACCGGACCTTCGGGATCTGTCCAGGGATGATCAGTCCCCTAAGATATAAAATCCTAACTGAGCTATCATTTGTTGGTTAGGACACCATAGTATCCTCAACATCACTCCCCCTTTCAAGGGAGGTCCTTTCAGACTATACCAAGCTTGTCTCAAAAGTATTCAAACTTTACACAAGAGAGAGGCTTGGTCAACACATATGCAACCTACTCATATGTGCCAACATATTGGAGCTTTACAACTCCTCTTTGCACCATATCACGAATGTAGTGATACCGGATTTCTATGTGCTTCAACTTATCATGGAACACTGGGTTCTTCGTCATCTTTATGCAACTCTGGTTATCACATAGAATCACGATGGCTTCCATCTCTAGATCGAATAGACCTGTCAACAACTTCTGAAGCCATATGGCTTCACAACTAGCAGAACATGTTGCAATGTATTTCCTTCTGTTGTGCTGAGAGTAATACTGGATTGCTTCCTGCTCTGCCATGAATTAATGGTTGACCCCAAACTTAAACAACATCATGAAGTTCTCTTTCTATCAAAAACACTTCCATCCCAATATGAATCAGTATATCCATACAATCTGAATTCATGATCTCCAGTATAACATAGACCATATTTCAACGTACCCTTAAGGTATTTCATCACATGTTTTGCAGCTACAAGGTGAACACGTCTGGGCTCTAACAGATACTGACTCAAGGTGTTCACAGAAAAATATATATCTGGCCTGGTATTCGTTAGATACATCAACAAACCAATAATTTGTCTATACAGAGTAGCATCAACCAATTCTGACGAAGTATCTACCAGGAGCTTAAACTTTGTTTCCATGGGTGTGTTCATGGATTTACATTCCAACATGTCAAACCTCTTTAGTATTTCAAATGCATACTTCCCTTGGTTAAGGAAGATATTTTGGGGGCTCTACCAAACTTCAAGACCTAAGAAATAATGCATTTGGCCTAGGTATCTCATCTCAAACTCTGCAGCGATATTCTTCTTACAATATGTGATGATCTTTTCTTCTCCAGTTAAGAATAAGTCATCTACATACAGCAGCCATATAACTGACTCATCATTCATAACCTTGAAGTAAAGGTTAGAGTCATCTTTACTCTTGGTAAATCCAAAGCTCGTCAAGAAAATATCAATTATGCCATACCAAGCTCTAGGAGCTTGCTTTAACCCGTACAGAGCTTTCTTCAATTTGTATACATGAGTCCTTCTATCTTCAACTTCACACCTTTGTGGTTGTTCTATATACACTTATTCTTCAATAACACCATGTAAGAAGGTTGTTTTCACATCCATCTGGTGTAACTTCCACTTCATCTTGGTTGCAAGAGCTATGATGGTTCTGATAGAAGTGTATCTGGCTACAGGAGCAAACGTCTCTTCATAATCAATGCCTTTCTTTTGAGAAAATCCACGAGCTACAAATCTTGCTTTATGTTTTTCAATACTTATGTCTGCAGAATTTTTTATCTTGTATATCCATTTGGAAGATACCACATCTTTGTTCTTTGGTTTGGGAACTATTTCCCATACATCATTCTTTATAATGGACTGGTATTCTTCTGTCATGGCATCCACCCATTCTTTCTTCTAAATGGATTCTTCAAAGAAAGTAGGTTCCTTTCTATGATATCACACATCAAGGCCATATAATTGGAGAATGGCTTAGGCTACTTACTTTGTCTCATGGTTCCTTCTGGGGCACCATACTTCTCTCCATATTGAATAAGTTCCCTTGCCCAAGCTGGCTTTCTCTTGTGAGAGATCATCATCTGGGGAGGTTCTTTAGATTCTATCATATCATGATCTTCTGGAATCTCATCATCATGGGTAACTGTAACTTCCTTCACAGGTTCTACAACTCTAGGAGCTACAGGTTCTTCTTCGTATACTTCTTCAAGATGGCATTTCCTTGATCTTTTGAGTGTTGCTTCTTCATCAAAGGTTACATCTATGTTGATCTCAATATGATGGTAACCTAGTATGTAAATTATGAATTCCTTAGAGACCTCACAGTATCCAACAAATATTCCCTTCTTTCCTGAAGGATCCAGCTTAGTTCTCCTTTCTTTCGGAATGTGTACAAACACTGGACAGCCAAATATTTTGAGATGGCTTACTTTTGGCTTCTTTCCGGAGAACATTTCTTTGGGGGTTTTGAATCCAAGTGCACTATGGGATAATCTGTTGTGGACATAGACTGTTGTTCTTGTTGCTTCATCCCATAAGTGCATTGGAAGATCTTGATCGTGGATCATGGTCTTCAGTGCTTCCATTAGTGTTCTATTCTTTCTTTCTGCTACACCATTCGGTTGAGGAATATAGGGAGTGGTGAGCTCCCTCTTAATCCCAACATCCTTGCAAAAGATTCCAAATTCTTCTGAGGTTTATTCTCCTCCATTATTTGACCTGAGTATCTTGATTTTTCTTTCGGAGATATTTTCTACCAAGGCTTTGAATTCTTTGAACTTTTAGAGTACTTCATCTTTTGATTTCAAGAAATAAACCCAAGTCTTGCGAGAGTAATCATCAATAAAATGGCACATAGTATACATACCCACTTAGAGAGGTTGATGGCATTGGACCACATACATCTAAGTGGATGAGCTCCAATATTCCTTCTGCTTTACTGTCGCTCTTTGGGAAAGGATTCTTTATGTTCTTTCCTTGTGCACATCCCTTGCATACACCTTCATGGTCAACCCCGAATTTTGGTAAACCCATAACTACCTTGCTTACGTATGGTAAGGCTTTGTAGTTGATGTGAGCTAGTATTCTATGCCAAAGTTCACATGGAATCTCAATGGACTGAGTCAATGTTGCATCTGAGTGACCTTTTAACTTATACAAGCCACCTTCTTCTATTCCAATAACAATTGCATCTTCTATGGTTTTTCCTTTAGGCCACATAATAACTTCACCACCTATGAATGCAACCCTGAACCCTTTCTTATCTAAAGCTGAGATAGAAAGTAAGTTCTTTGTCAAATCTGGTACATACAGTACATCCTTCATTTTCATCGGAGTCCATGAATCTAGTTTGTAAGTGGATTCTCCCATTCCTTTGATAGGGTACTGATATTCATCTCCAAGTGAGACTTTATAGGGAAAGTCCTTTTCTGTAAGGCTAGAGAGAATGTCTCTCTGACTTGTCATGTTCTTAGAAGCACCACTATCTATGAGCCATGTATCCTCTCCAGGTGTCACAGATCGTGAGAGGGAAGAGAATAAAACATAGTCTTCAATCTTTTCTTTAATCATCTTTGTGGGTGGCTCATCATCTTCAACTGCATGGGCATGATGTCTTTTGTTATTTCTCATCTTTTATTCTTCCCTTCTTGTAGGAAAATTCTTAGCAATGTGTCCCATCTTATCACAATGATAACATTGATAAGAGGAGAAATCGTTTTCTCTTCTTTGTCCCTTCCGATATTTCTGGAATCTCCTTGGAGGGTGAGATTCTTTATGGAAGTGTGTAAATCTCTTTGGGGAATGAGATTCCTTATGAAGATGGGTCTCCTTTTGGAAATGAGACATGTTCTTCCCTCCTTTAGCATAAGCAGCTAGGGCTTGGTATTCATCCCTTAATAGCATTGCTTCTCAGTTGGATACTCTTGCTTCTTCTTGAACACATTCTTCCCACAAGCTATCAAAATGAAGTTTTTATTTTCTTGCACATATAGTTTGGATGAAGGCATCCCACAGTCTTGTAAGACAATTAAGAGTTGTCATTATGAGTTCATATTCCTCTAGGTTGTCTCCAATTTCTTCTAATTGTTTCTTGAATTGAGAAATCCTAGAGAAATAGTCATGAATTGTTTCTCCTTTCTGCATCTTTGTACTCTTGAGTTGGGTTATCAAGTTCATCTTTTGGTTGATGTTATTTCCTTCACACATTCTGGTTAGGGCATCAAACATCTCCTTTGGAGTATTCTTAGAAGACATTTGAGGAATCAAGTGATCTTTAATGGAATCTGCAATTATTCTTTTGGCCCTAATCATATCCTTCTTATACTTTGCTTTGGTTGTTTCTTCTTCGGGTTTTGGTACATTTTCTTTTATGAATTTTGCAAGTTCATTCTCTTCAAGAATGAGTCCAATTCTGTACTTCCAGGGATGGAAGTTTTCCACACCTTATAACTTGTCAAAAAGCTTAGTGCTTGCATACATCTTGACCTCGAGCTTAGAAAAATGACCAAAAATGAAAATGTTCAGAAAGTGAATATGATCTTACCAGGAGGTGCGTTGGGTTGAAGCGAGTAGGCTGGAATTGTCTGATTTCAAAAATTTTAAGTTTTACCCCTTGAAACTTGACCTGTGCAAATCTAGACTGGTACTTCTGATATTGGTTATGGTTTCCTGGTTTTCTGGTTTTTTGGTACCAGTCAAAACTAGGGTTTGACGTTTCGAAAGCTCTAGCCATTGAAAAGGTGTGCTCAAGTTTCCAATGAATTTGTTAGGCTAGGGCACACTTTCCTAGATGGTTTTTAGGTATAAATTCCCTTCCAATAAAAATCCCTAATTTTCTTGTATGACAACAGTGATGTTTTTGGTTACCCAGTGAAAGGTGCTCTCTTCAGTTTAGCTCTGAAACCATGTTAAGTTTTAATGATTTTCAAAGATAATATCACAAATAGAATCATTGAGAGAAACACAATCACAAGGTACATGACATTTTATCCTGGGAAACCCTCATGGGGGAGAAAACCCAGCAAAAACTTCCTTAATATAGATTGACAATACAATGCCAAGATAAAGACCAAAACACTAAAGATAATCCCACACTGAACATGCGCCTCTCTCTCATCCTTGTAACTGCATCTACTTCCAAAATATGCTCACTTGTTGAGTGACTGAGTAAGTGAGGCGCCATCCTCAATTATTTATACTATTTGGGAGGCGCTAGGGTTGTGTCTTTTCACCAAGTTGGGCCGACTTCTTCAACTAGTGGTTAAAACCATTTTAATTAGCCCTAGGGGTCGACTTTACAAACAACACCATATAAGTATGGTTTGACCAATCCACAAAAGGGAATTTGGTCTTATACAAAACCTGACATGATCAATCCACAAAAGGGAATTTGGTCTTATACAAAGCCTGACATGATCAATCCACAAAAGGGGATTTGATCTATAAGAAAATAACTCAATTATAATTAGAATATTCTTCGTAGTTATAATATTTCAACATTGATCCTCCCTCATAGTGTAAGCATCACTCAA
>JZKD02S2100535.1:21001-32976 GCA_000966675.3 Picea glauca | reverse complement strand
AAACCAGTATGTACAATGAGGGTTCGGAAACATATTACTGCATGTAGTGTTTAAGGTGGCTAAGAATATCTCCATCGAGATTTTCTAATGAAAAAGTGTTTTTTCCCTCCGAGGCCGAAATTCTATAAGGACCAGACCAGATCGAATCGAACTTGCCGTGTTTGTCAGTGCCTTCTCTCCTGGATTCCCATTTTAGTACCAGATCTCCAGGAAGGAAATCTCTATCCTTAGCTTTTTTTATCGAATAAAGCCTCCATTTTATCCTAATATCTCTGCAGATTTTCGTTTACTTTGGATCTATTTTGTTGAACTTCAACCAGCTGGTTTGCCCTCCTGGTAATGTCGTTCGGTTCTTCGTTTGAATCATGCCAAAGTTTCATTACTGGCAGAGCAAGATTGATTGGTAAAATGGCATAAGTGCCATATACCATCTGAAAAGGGGAAATCCCAATTGACCTTTTGGTACTTATCCTGTTAGCCCATAGACCGTATTTCAAATGGATATGCCACGCTTTCTTGTTCTTAGTCAAGACCTTTTTTATCATGGTTATCAGAGTTTTATTAGATGACTCAGCTAAACCATTACCTTGTGGATAGTAAGTTGTGGAATGTCCTAATATGATGTTAAATTTTTTGCAAAAGCTTATCATAGCCATTGATTTAAACGCTTGTGCATTATCGATGACTATCTTTCGGGGACAGTCGAATCTGGATAAAATATTTTCTTCTAGAAAATGGATTACTACCAAGTCAGTCGCATTTCTCGTGGGAATAGCTTCCACCCACTTAGTAAAATAGTATGTTGCAGTTAGAATCCACTTGTGTTGAGCACTGGAATGTGGATGAATTTCTCCGATGAAATCAAGGCCCCATTTCTGAAAAGGAGCTTCCGTTTTAACTGGAACTAGAGGTAAAGTTGAGACTTTCTGTTTACCTGTAAACAACTGACAAGGAGTACAAGTTCGGACGTTGGTGTTTACATCTGTGAATAGTTTGGGCCAGTAATATCCACCTCTTAAAATTTTATAAGTTGTAGTTCGCCAAGCATGGTGTCCTCCACACACTCCCTCATGGAACTCATTTATAACCTTTTCATTTTCATTTTCGACTAAACAGCTCAGCAAGAAACCTAGGGGATCTTTCCAATATAATTTTTCGTCTATAATACAATATTTTCTAGCATGTAGCTTCAGCGTCCTAGCTTTAGATGGGGTTAGTTCACTGGGACATTGAAGAGTCAAAAGGTAAAAAACAATATCACGGTACCAGACTGAAGAAGAAAATATGTCTTGAATCTCAACTATAGGTGTAGCGAAATCGAGTTCATCTATCTCTAGAAAACCCTTGTCTTCTTGCAGCTAATTTATCCCGAGTGCCTGCAAGTTTGATTCGGATAGCAATTTAGCCAGACCTTGGCCTTTAATTAGTTTTGTTGGTTTGACTTCCAGATTGAACTCCTGAATCTTAGCTAGCCATCTGCCTCTTCTCCCATCACTATCCGGCTAAACCAGTATGTCTTTAATGGAGCTTGTAGGAACATAGGCTATGATCTTCGAGTGTAATACGTACGTTCTGAAATCCTTAAGAGCCTTCACCATTATGTAAGATTTCTTTTCTAGTATATTGTATTTCAACTCAGCATCTCTCAGAATTTTACTGGAAAAAAAAATAGGTTGTTCAAAGCCTTCTTCATTTTTCTGTAACAATACAGCTGCGCTAGTGTGTTCGGAAGTGAAGGAAAAAATCAAAAACTCTTTTGTGTAATCAGGACTTGACAAGACTGGCGCTTCGCTGATAAATTTCTTGATTCGTTGAAAATATTCTTTAGATTCACTTGTCCACTTCATCTCACTGTTCTTTTTTAACATATATGTGATCAGCTTCACAATTTCGGCGAAGTTAGGGATGAATCTTCTCAAGAAATTTATTTTTCCTAAGAAAGACTGAATTTCTTTTACATTTCTAGGGATGTTTATAGTATCTATTGCTTCAATTCTTTTGGGATCAATTTTGATTCCATCTTTAGACACTATATGACCTAAAATATTACCTTCTCGCATAGCGAAATGAGATTTTTTGGGATTAAGGGACAAACCAAATTTACGACATTTCTCAAAAGTTTGCTTTAGGTGCACTAGATGTTCTGCATCGGATTTGGAAAAAACAGTCAAATCATCAAGCTAGATAAAAACAAACTTGTCTCTCTCGCCCACGAAGGCGATGTCCATGGCTCGCTGGAAGGTTTCCCCTGCATTCATCAAACCAAAAGGCATTTTATCATACATGAAGGTGCCCCAAGGGATAGTGAAAGCAGTTTTTTCCTTATCATCTTGGTGTACTGCAATATGATTGTAACCTGAAAAACCATCAATCATTGACATTCTTTTAGCTCCAACTACTTTCTCTAAAACATGGTCCATCTTAGGCAATGGATAATTATCCTTGAGTGACGATCGATTCAGGTTCCTAAAATCAACACACAGTCTAATTTCGCCGTTTTTTTTTCTTACTGGAACTAAATTAGCTACCCACTTGGAATATCTTAGTGGGACGATGATTTTGGCGTCCAGGAGTTTTTTAAATTCTTTTTCTATCACTGGTAGTAGCATAGGGTTTATTTGTCTGAGTTTCTGCTTAAAGGATTGACACCATGTTTCAAAGGAATTTTGTGTTCTATTACAATAGTGTCATAAGTTCGCAATTCATCATAGGACCAAGCGAAAATGTCCTTGTATTGTCTGAGCAATTTTTCATACCTACTTTTGATTTATGGGGACAAATACTTGGATAGCTTCACCAGCCGAGGATTTTATTTTGTACCTATATCGCAGTCCTCAACCTCCTCCGGCTGAGGTTGTAAAGTGGATCTTAAAGAGATGTCATCTTGATTAAATAACCTTTCCAAGGGAATCAAGCCCTTGGGGATCTAGTTGTTTTTTAGAACAAGCATTCGGTGGTTAGCGATTTTATCATGGAATTCCTGGGGGTCCTCCCCTTCCTGCATGATCCAAATAAGATCATTTTGGTTTTCTTGGTCGGCATGCATTTCACCAAACTCATCTATTGATTCTAAAAATTTGTGAAGTTGTTCATCGTCCTCAAAAACTTTCCAATGTTGTATGTTATTCGATATGGAAGGCATGTGTCTCATTTGTATATGGTACTTCAGTTTAAAACAAGTGGGGGGTGTGAATGTTGAGGCTGCTTTGGCTAACGCATCAACCTGTTGGTTTTCGGTTCTTGGAATGTAGTGAACCTTGACAGAGGAGAAGAAATTTTCGATCAAATCCCAGATGCAATTCCTGTAATACCTCAACCTAGGATGCTTGGCCTGGTACTGTCAGTTTACCTATTTCATGATTAGCTCGGCGTCACCAAAGACTTTGAGGTTTTTTATTTTCATTCTCCTAGCGGCTTCTAACCCTAACACTAAGGCTTCATACTCGCATACATTATTAGTGTGGTCCACATTCCATTGTAGCCTATAGGAAAAGGGGATTATGAATTGATTATCGGGAGCCACAAGGAGTGCCCCAACTCCAGCTCCTAAGTAGGATTAAGCATCGTCAAAAAACATTTTCCACACACCAGTGCTATATACATCATTTTTTATTTTTTTATTTTTCTGTTTTCTCTTCTGTACAACTTTCATCTGTACATACATCAATATCATCATCAATGGATAAAATACAATTACCTAATTCTTGATCGGCAATATATACAGGGTAGTTATTCGGGTTGTGTGGATCACTCACCGTGAATTCCAACCTGGTTTCTCTGTATATGCGCGTGAACTGTCCTCCAAAAACTGGAATTGTAGCATACGTCATGTCAACCTGGAGAGATCCTCCAAGCTTGGTGCCCCGGGACATGGATAACAGCATACCATACTTCATAGGGATGTCGGAAACCACTACGTCCATTAGAATGCCTTTTGCAGGTATTTGTGCCAGATTTACTACCAAGTCTTTAATCATGCCTATACATTTAACTTTTCTTGAATCGAATGAATATAAATCTCCATAAGGCCTAGTGATTTCGAGACCCAATTTATCCATAATGGCTTTAGGCACTACAATGTGGGATTCCCCAGAATCTAGCATGCAGTTATGGAGAAGGTGGTCGAACAAGGTTAACGTGATATAGAAGGGGGTGACAGTGTCTTTGGCGCCTTCGAAATGTGGACCGAAAACTATGTTCGGCTTGTCATCTTCTAAGTTAATGACATCGGCTTGGCTTTCGTTTTCTGAAAAACTAATCATCTTGGCAATTTTTTTTCTGTATATGGGGTTTTTTGCCAGTTCGACCAGGGGTATAGGGATCTTGATTTTGTTTATTTCATTTTCCAGACTAAAATTTCCCATGTCTTTGTCGCTCTCTATGTTTTGGGCCTCCATTCCCTTCTTTTCAACTTTCTTTTGTGGTGTGGATTTGGTTTCACTCCCAGGGACCTGTGTTTTCACGGCGGGTGTTCCTACTGACTTTGGCCTGACAGGTTGCGTGTTAGGGGTGTTGGTTTTCACAGTCTGCTTCTCATTAGTTTTTGGGGCCACTTTGTCAGCTTTGCCCCTCGGCAGGATCCTTTTCATTGGGGCAGATGGAAGACTCGTGTTTCTAGGTCTTAAATTGTATTTTTGGTGCAGTTCGGCTATTATATCATCTGCAATACCCTGATAGGTCAAATCTTCAGAAGTGTTGTTGCTTACATCGTCTTCCGATCTATTTTCTTTATTTAAGGATTTTTCATAATCTTGTCTCGATAAATAAGGTTGTAGACTATCGTCACCAAGATTATTTATATCCTCGTCTAACTCTTCAAAATCTTCTAGGTCTTCCCCTCCAATGAAGTTTTCACCGTTGAAGGGGGTTGGGATTTTTTTATCCTCATTCTTAATTAGTTTTTGTGGGGCTTGAGGATCCAGATTCCTTCTAAAATCTTTCCTAGGAAAATGATCATTTTTTTATTTATCAAGTTCCATTTTTGAGATCTTATTTGACAGCTACCTAATTATCCTTGCCATCTTGTCTATTTTATCTCTCGAGGATTTCCTCGGTCCAAAGGATCCACCTTGTTCTTTGAATTTTTTATTTTCTTTGTTCTGGGTTTCTACTTTGTATTTTAGTTTTCCTGATGCCATCATGTTCGATTCAATTTCTAGGGCATCATATTGCATCTTGGTGAGATCTATTGATCTCCTTTCTCTTAATAATAAAGTGAAATCGAGGACAAAGGCTCCAGCGAAAGTTACTTTCGCTGCGGGTTGAGAAGGTTTGACCTCGACCGGGATTTTATTATACAACTTGTTAAACCTTTGAGTGAACTCAAGAACTGATTCGGAGCTTTTCTTTTTGAGAGCCCCAAATTCATTTAGGTAATAGAGGTGGTCTCTCCTTTCTCCCCATTGTCTGATAAAAGCATTTTCAAGTTCTTCATAAGACCTTATAGATCCCACTGCCAGGGCTCGGAACCAGGTTCTCACTTGTCCTTCGAAAGTATGAACGAGGAGTCTAGAGTAGACATCTCAAATTGGTCAAAGAAATTGATGTGTTCTTCTGTGGTTAAATCTCCTTCCCCTGTGAATTTGGGAAGACTTTTCATGCAATTTTCTGGAAGGTCGTGTAGGGGAACTGGGAGGACAAGAGGGGCATATTTGGCAGCCACCTTAGCAAATATTCTAGGGAGTGGTACTTGGCCGCTTGCCGCTACTCCTGCGGCACCACCTACAGCACCGCCTCCAGCTCCTGCACCTCTGTGTGCAGCGATTGATAGATTTGAGGCTGAAACTCAGAGTGTATGAGGAGAAAGCTCACGGAAGTTTGGTAGATTTTGGGTTGTGCTTGAATGTGACAGAAAGGTTGTGGGAAACTAATTGTCAAGACACACAAAACTGGATAAAGAAGGCCCAAGAAGAAAACAACTTGTTTCTCCATACTCATAAGACGAATATATCGAAGAATCAACGGCGGTTAAATCAAGATATACAGGGCATTCGTAAGAGTACTTGGTAGTAGGAGTGTGCACTTCGGGAAAAGAGAACGTATCGATTGAAAGGGGGAGTGAGATGGATCTCTCAAGTATTCCTCTAATGTTCGACTATGTAGAATTAGGTTGACAGATGGTATGTGTCAGTGAAATGATTTTTCTAAGGGATCTTCATGATTTTAAAATCTTTTCTGGATCAGAAACTCGTGAAGTCTGTTTGTTGTCCGGGTTCTTCCTGGTATTCGTTCGGCTCGAAGCCATCTTATTTATCATGGAGTCGCCAAGTGAAACATGAAGGTAGCCTTAAAAAAATTTCAATCTTTGTTCACTATCAAAGAAAGAAAATGTCAATGTCGTTCTTCCTAGGGAAAAGATTTGTTTCTTCGTTCCCCGACAACAGCGCCAAAAAGATGTTGTTCCTGAGTTTATACTTTAAGGCTCTAAAGTATATCGTCAAAGCATCCGATACGAGTAAAGAAAGTTAAGGTAGACAAAGTTGGATTTGAAGGATAACCATTATGGTTGGTTCCTTAACTGTCTTCGTTGAGCTTCCCAGTTTTCTTGGATGCTTATGTCTCGTTCAATGGTTGCCCATGAACGTTCTAATTTGACCCGAGTGTTAGTTGTTTGCAAGATAGTGTTAAATAAATTTAGGGCAATGCTAGTCTAATCAGAAAGACAGGGTTCTACATTAGGTTGTCTTAAGGTGGGCACAATCATGAGGGATAATGGTTGGAAGAAGGTCTAAAACTTTTTTCAATAAAATGTGTTGCTTTCCGATTTTGATTATAAGAGAAAAATTTCAAACACGGATTAATATTCAACAAATCAAAGGTCGTTTCCTGTTCCTGAGTTAGATTTTAAAGACATGATAATGAAGAGTGAAAAACACAAAATCGTTTAACAAAAATGAGGCATTGATCATGGAAGAATCTCACTTTGCAACGAGGAAAGATGAAAGACAAGAGGATTCTAATGAAACACAAACCATTGCATCCTAAATAATTTGCAGGTCTTGAAACTGCTGATAGAAGGTACAAAGGAAAAACTGTAAATAATTAGATAACCCAACGACTTGGAACCATTAGTAAATATTATGCTAAATTATTTTTAAAATGTCATCAAAGATACACATAAGAAAAAATACTATGAGCAAAAACAAAGGGAACACATAGCTCGGGATTGACAAGATCTGGAATCTCCACTTTGCATTCTTGTTAATCACGGTGAAAAAAAATCTCCCATACAATGGCCACCAAAAAGCCATTTCTTAGTCCTAAAAATTTACATTTATACAAAATTTCCAATCCTTGGTGGTTGGGGAATCTCTAATTTCTAGGAACTAGCTATTTATCGTAAATAAGCTGAAAATTGTTTTACAAAATTTTCTTTATATTTCTTTTATTTTCAAAGCTACACTTTTCAAACTGGTACTTTATTGCTATGTTGAAGACTCTCCTTCTTTTGCTCTGACACATTTGATGCATTTGTTGAGGAAATGTGCAGATGCTTTGGGAGGCTCTGGGAACTCCTTTGCTTTGAATAGATATACCTTTCTCTGTATCTTTGGGAAATAGTCTTCAACTCTTTTATCTGCAAACTTTATAGACTGCAATTTTAAGTTGGGTTGAATCAACATCCTATTGATTAAGGTGACACCCATTTCTTTTAGCTATGAAATCTCCATCTGGATCTCACTTAGATCTTCTTTAAACTTAATTGGTGTCTCGCAATATTTATCTTCCCTAGAAGCCCTGCACAATTGTCCTTCCCAATATTTAATGACCCTTTTTCTAAGAGATCGAAAACCTCTTCGCAATCGTCTTTCATTTCTTTAACTATTCTTTTTCTTTCCATTATGTTGGCTTCCCATACTTTGAGCATAATGTCACCTCTGATTTGCTCTGTGGCTGATAATTTTGTAGTTTTGGATGTCTCTTTGTTTGTTGAACATATGATTGCCCTTTGAAGAGCGACCCTTGTTGCTTTAGCTTCTTTTTCCTTCATGATAATGTTATCAAAGGAATTGCTTGCTTCATGGAAGTAATTCTAGAGGATCTTTGTCTTGGAAATCAAATTATGTTGTTCAACTTCTAGCTCTGCATGCACTTCTAGTGACTGGGCCTCGAAAACTTTCAGATCTATGACTAGATCTTCAATTGACTTTAATTTTGTTTGTAATTGATTTATGATTCCTTCTTGCATTTGACTTGTCTGCACTCTCTCTTCCATCTTGCTGAGGCTTGTTTTCAGGGATTGAATCTCTTGTTTATCCCCAGTTCTGGCTTGGTCCAGACCTTTATTTATACCTTCTTCAATAATTTTTTCATTCTCCTTTAATTGGCCTTATAGTTTAGCGATCATGAGGTTTCTCTGTCTCATACATGCTTTCATATTTTCAACAGTGAACTGGTTAGTTTTGGCTAACGCTCCCATAGAACCAGCTACTTCGGTAGCGAAATATTCTTCCTCTAAATTATTCTCGTCTATTATTATTTTGTGCCTCTTTACCATTGCATTTTCCCTTTGATGCATTTCCTGCTTCAACACTGCCTTTCTCTTCTTACTGAAAAAATAATCAGATGGAGGAATCTCTTCTCTGGAGATGGGCTCAAGGTCACTAATGTATAGGGTTCCCAGCTGGGGGAAAACGAAAGTGGATTGTAATGGAGTCAAAGAGTCGATGGGAGCACCTAGTTCTGTAGATCTTACCTCCTCTATTTATTTGGGAGTATTACCATGAATTGTAGATGACAAAGGGAAATCTGGTTTATTAGACATTGGGGGTGTCTGAGACCCTTTTTCCATTCCTGAGTCCCCTGTCATTTGTCCTTCTGTTTTTCATGGAGACTCTTCAGTGTCTTCTGGAATTCTCTTTGTACTTTCTTTATCCTGCCCTCCTAATCCAAAACCTGGTGGTACGCTTCCTTGTTCTGGAGGCTGAGTTGATGCTTCTCCTAGTAATACTAAACCACTTCTCTGATGTTCCTGGAAGTTCAGGAAATTGTTTTGCAGTTCAGGTGACAAAGATTGAAACCTGGCCATCACTTCATCATAACTTGTAACTCCTCTGAACATGTCATCACAAGGGAATTGTTCATGTTCCTATGCTTTCAGATTGCAGTTGACTTGGTGATTACCCACAAGTTTATGGGGATCATATTTCCTATGATCGATATTTAGCAACTTTATCTCTCCTAATGCGGCTGCCTCAACCTTGGAATACCCTAGATTGAGTAGCGAATATTTCCCAATCTGCACAGGGAAAATAGGCCAGAATCTCTTTTGGGCCATTTTTAGTTCATTCTCGATGCCACCTATTACTATATGGTGAGCCACCTCCCTGCATACCAGTCTATGAGGGAGGGATTTTGGTAGTGCGTGGGGAGGGATTGAACATCTGAAAACCCTAATGTAGGAAAAGTTTTCTTCTATAAACCAATCAGCGACGGCCCTGAGACTTTCCATGACTGACTCAGAAATTCGGGGAGGCTCGCATCCATATAGCATTTGGTGCACCGGAATCACCATGAAGCGGCAAATTTCGTAGAAGGAATACTTAGCATTTTCTTCCCACAACTTAGAATAATATTCATGAATGGGTTTATTGGAGGTTGGATTCCAACTCCAATTCATCAGAGGGAAAGGGGTCATGAAGCATATGGCGTCCATGATGTAGGCGGACATATAGAAGGCCATTGGTTGGCCCTTGGATTTTATGGTTTGGTACTCTATTACCTCCTTAGATAAATTGTCTGATAGGATTTTGTCCCAGTTGAAACTAAAAACTTCAACTGCTTCATGAAGAAGAGGCACCCATGCCGCGGGGAAATGAGTGGGGATTTTCTTTCCGAAGAGTCTGCAAATCATCATGGCTACATAGACCATGTATTCATTTAGTGAGGTTGTGGCATATTTCCCGTGAGTATCGGCCCTGAACTTTGCTGGCACTCCCCACCGGCCTCTAATTATATCAGGGTATGTTTGATCTGCTTTTGTGCATTCCTTTCTTTGGTATTCAGCTATGAATTCAACATTATAAATATACTTAGGATTAGGGGGTAGCATGTACATTACTCGTATATGTTCTGGCCTGAAGGAACCGATGACGACCCCACGGTTTGTCCAGAATGCTCCTTGTCTTTGTGTCTGCTCTCTCTAAAGCCCAGTATATCATGTCATTATATGGCATGAGTTGTGGGCATGCTACTATTTTGTGAAGTTCAAACTCCGCTATGTCCCAGAGTTTGTTCTCAGAATCATGCGGGAAGTTCTTAATTTCGTAATCTAGATTCTCAAATATTTGCCTCCAAGATCTGATAGAATCAATAGCATGGGTTGTGGTATCAACTACGACATCTCCTTCTATACCTGTGCTTTCAGCAGTTCCCTCAACTCTCTTAAGTACCCTCTTAGGTGCCATAGCGTTCTCACTAGATTAAAAACCTGTTTGCACATGAGAAAATCTATAAGCATGGATGAATACAACTCACTCGTGATTGTAAAAGACAAGAATAAAATTTGAAATGCAGAGTTGTAGTTCTTTTAACTCATCCTTTAATGGACGTACTAAGACAAGTAGTAAGACTTTAATGTTTTAAATGAAGAAGATGAGCTCAAAGATAAGCATTTAAACTTAAAAATCTTAATTTGTCATGTTACGGATATTATCATATATCGGCAATTTCAACTTGGAGTTTTGAAATGACTGTTTCTTAAAACGCCAAATCCCGAAGCCCGAAAGAAGTTTAGTGATTACTAATCATGTTTTAAATTGACTTAATTCAAGTTTAAGACTTTGTTTTAGAGTTTATGATTTCGCAATTCGGAGTTTTGGGGATCACGTACCCAAGAGATATGTCATATGCAACCCCGAATGCGAAAAGTGAATAGCTTAAAACGAACATTAATCATCTGTATTAAAACCTTAATTAATCAAGATTAGCCATGATTAAGACTTCCGAAAATCGAGAATCGGGAATTCGCAGACCTATATTTCAAGAGCGCTTTGTTACTGGGTAACCTGAAACTCCGAAAGATTTAAGATTCACTGATCGTGATTAAGGGTTTAATTAATCACACTTAAAGGTATTTTGTGAATAAGCACATTTGGATTGATAACATTCGTTTTCCCTTTATATATATATATATATTAAACCCCTTTCGGAAAATCGGCACTGGGATTTTGGAGTTGTGAACTTTATTCACTGCTTTATGAAATGCCGAACTCTGAATCGCGAAAGCTTTCATTTTTTCCCCCCCATTTTTTTTTTAATATTAGGGCGGCTCCATACCAGGAAAAAAAAACGAAGTCTTTGGTTAGAGATAAAAATTCATACCTTGTTTCAACAGTATCATATATTTTAGATTAGTTTCATTTCTTTTAAAAAAAAATAGGACTTTAGTTGGCCAACGGAGCCATTAAACTCGTCGGGTCATTTCATTCCAAACAGCTTGGGTTATTTAGACAACCCCAGTCCGGATTTGACCTTCCAGTTGACGGTGTGTCATTTATGCCCATCAAAAAATGGCGCTAGAAGGAGGGCCTGAATTTAATTGATGGCACATGGAGGTCGTAAGACTCCCCCACAAACTCCCACTCTCGTCGTAATGCGTAGTCACTCTGACACAAACGTTATATAATGTCCCCCACCTTTTAATGAAGAGGTTTGGGAAGACTTAGTGGTCTAGGCATCCCCACTAGACCATAGTCTCACACAAAGGGGAAAATTCAACCAAATTAATGTTATATTTTTAAGTTGACTTAGGGAAAAGGTAAAAAGAGTTAAAAAGGTAACTCAATGAAGGAATAGAAGCATTGGAGATTGAGTTAGGATTTAACCCTAGGGGCTAACTTAACTCAATAGGGAAACAGAAAAAAGTATAAAGAGAAGGCTAGGGCGCACCTCTCATTTCATCTTGGATATTTGGTATTTTCTTGTTGATGCTCTTGAGCATACAGTTTTGAGGGTTTTGATATTACAAACCCTAG
>JZKD02S2100535.1:0-11622 GCA_000966675.3 Picea glauca | reverse complement strand
CAGGATAAATGTTGTGTCTATTGTGGATGTGTATTTCTCAGTGATCTTGTTCTTATTATGCTCTTATCTTATGAAATGCAAAGAACTATAATATCAGCATAAAACATTAACAGATTTTACCAGGGGGATCCTGAGTTGCACTTCCGGGAGCTCACACAGCTCAAGAAAATAGGAGCATCAGAGCTATACATTGAAGAATTCCAAAGGCTAGCAGTCATGGTGCAGGATATATCACCGACTAGACTCATGATGCTCTTCACTGAAGGGTTGATGGAACCCTTGAAGGGTTGGGTAAAGGATTTTAAGCCTACCAACCTACAGGATGTCATTTGGAGGACGGGGGACCTAAGGCCAGCTGCCAAGCCGAAATTTGTGCCTAGACCACCTCTTAACACATGAGGGAGAGATCAGAGACCTCCAATGAACCAAGGAGGACGTGACCCAAGGGGGTTTGACAAGGGTCGTGGCAGAGTGGATGAAAACACCAAAAGGGAATTGAGGAGGAAGCAACTTTGCTTCACTTGCAAAGAACCATGGAACCCATCACACAAATGCATGGGTCGTGGTCAAGTGCAATACATAGAAGTAACTTCAGACAATGAGGAAGAGGAGGATTTCGCCCAGATACAGAACATAGAGGCAGACACCACAGAGGAAACAGAGGAGGAGCCCATAGGACATGACAGTATGGCTGAGGAGAAAGCCATGTTGGCATCTATCAGCGGAGTGCCCAAATATAACACTTTCAGGATGAGAGGAGTCTTGCAGGGGCAAAAGGTATCAGTATTGATTGATGGGGGAGCTTCTCACATTTTCATTGACTCATCACTGTTGCAGAGGAGGCATATACCCACGGTTGAATTTGAAGGATTCAAGGTGGAGGTAGAAGGTGGGCGCACTATGCCTTGTGACAGGTACATCCTAGGTATGAAGCTTACATTGGGTAGGCATGAGATGATACATGATGTCTACGTGATGGACCTTCCGGATACTAACATAATCCTTGGAGTTTAGTGGATCAGCACATTAGGGCCTATCACCACCAACTACAAGACCATGGAGATGTCTTTCTCAGAGGAGGGTGGATGAAAGGTAGTTCTCCAAGGCATGACAGGTAACTCAGCCAAGGTAGTTACGGCCAATAGGATGGAGGCCATCTTCAGGAGAGAAGAGATAGTTTATGTAGCTGAATGCAGAATTTTGGCACGTGTGGATGAGAAGGTAAGGTTCACTACACACCAGAAATTCAAGAAATCATTGAAAAACAGAGCAAGGTGTTTGGACCTATTCCACCAGGGGTGCCACCATACAGGGGGTTTGAGCATATAATTGAGTTGGAGGAACGATCCAAACTATTCATCACCACACCATACAGGCATCTAAAAAAGTATAAAGACGAGATAAAGAGAGTCATCAAAGAGCTCGTGGATATGGGGCACATCAGGCCGAGCTCTAGTCCTTTTACTTCTTCAGTAGTATTGGTCAAGAAAAAAAATGGAACTATGCGCATGTGCATTGACTTTTGAGCATTGAATAAGAAGACCATCAAAAATAGGTATCCTATACCAAGGATTGATGAGTTGTTGGACGAATTACATGGGGTTGTCTACTTCACAAAAATTGACCTATGCTCTGACTATCACCAAATCAAAATGAGGGAGGAGGACATCCCAAAAACTGCTTTCAGATGTCATTATGGTCATTATGAGTTCTTGTTGATGCCCTTTGGGTTAACCAATGCCCTAGCCACGTTCCAATCTTGTATGAACCATGTCTTCAACAAGCAGTTAAGGAAGCACCTTTTGGTATTTTTTGATGATTTGCTCATTTATAGCAGGACGTGAGAAGAACACCTTCAGCATGTGGATCAAATTCTGTCTATCATGGAAAATCAGTCACTATACACTAAAGAGTCCAAATGTGAGTTTGGAATGACGAAGGTCCTTTACTTAGGACACATCATCAAAGCAAAGGGGGTACAGGTACATCAGGAGAAAATTAAAGCCATTATGGAGTGGCCTACTCCTAAGACACTCACAGAATTAAGGGGATTTCTAGGCATGTGCACTTACTACAAGAAATTTTTCAAAGGGTTCTCTCAGCTTTGTGCACCCTTGACCGATTTGACTAAGAAGGGAGCCTTCAAATGGAGTGAGGAGGCTCAATTTACATTTGACAAGATGAAAAAGGTGATGAGCACGTGCCTAGTCTTAGCCCTACCATATTTCGGCCAGCCTTTTACCTTGAAGTGTGATGCCTCAGAAGAAGGTATAGGGGTCGTACTGATGCAAAACAGGCACCCTCTTTCCTATGAGAGCCGAAAAACTCAGGGGACCTGAGCTACTTTACATCATTTCTGACAAAGAAATGTTGGCTATCATGCACGCTCTGGCCAAATTTAGGCAATACCTGGTAGGTTCACGGTTTGTGGTCAAATCATATCATAGCAGCCTTAAGTACCTGTTGGAGTAGAACGACTTAAATGAAAGACAGCAGAAATGGGTAAGAAGAATACAGGCGTATGACTTTGACATTTAGTTTTTCAAAGGCAAGAACAACGTGGTGGATGATGCATTGTCCAGGAGGCCATCCATTTATGCCATGACAAATGTGTTTGTTGATTGGAAGGACCACTTGGTGATGGAGTATGCAAGGGATCATTTCGCTTTTCAGCTAATGGACGGAAAAGTACAGGACGATAACTTCAAGATCATTGACAGCCTCATCTATTACAAAGGTCGAATATTTTTGGTTCCTAGATCGGCCTTCAAGGCCAAAGTGTTGCAGACATGTCATGACTCACCAATGGCAGGGCACCAAGGAATTGGTAAGACATACAGGCAGGTGAGGGAGAGGTTCTCATGGAAGGGCCTCAAGGTGGATTTAATAAGGCATGTCAAAGAGTGTACTACGTGCCAAGAGAACAAGGATGAGCACACTCACCCGGCAGGACTACTGCAACCCCTACCCATCCCAGAGCACAAGTGGGAAAGCATATCCATGGATTTCATCACAGGGTTGCCAAGGGCACAGGGGAAAGACTGCATTTTCATAGTGGTGGACAAGTTGACAAAGTTTGCACACTTCTTCTCCATAGCCACAAACTTCAGTGCAGCATAGGTGGCCGAATTTTTTTTCAGGGAGATCTTCAGGTTGCACGGCCTACCCAAAACCATTGTCAGTGACAGAGATAGCAGATTCATGAGTACATTCTGGCAGAATTTGTTCAGGCTAGTTGGTACAGCCTTGACCCCTAGTACCAGCTATCATTCTCATATGGATGGAGAGACCGAGATAGTCAACAAATGGGTGGAAGGCTATCTCAGGAATTATGTGTCAGGGCAGCAGAAAACGTGGGTCAGGTGGTTACACTTGGGAGAATACTTCTACAACACCACCCATCACATGTCCATAGGCATGACACCATTCAAAGAATTATACAGCTATGATCCACTCGCTTTCATGGAGATTGATTTTGGTGACAACAGGGCTCCGATGGTACAGGATTGGGTGCGGCAGAGTCAGGACATCCTCAGAGATCTTAAGGATCATTTACAGAGAGCACAGAACCAGCAGAAGGTCCAAGCAGATAAGCAGAGAGTTGAGCATACCTTTGAGGTTGGTAACTTAGTCTATCTAAGGCTCCAACCATACAGGTAGGCTTCTATAAAAAGAAGCGGAGCAGAGAAGCTGCAGCCACATTTCTTTGGACCCTACGAGATCAGCAGGAAGGTAGGGGTCGTAGCTTATGAGATGGAGATTCCACAGGGCATCAGGATACACAATGTCTTCCATGTGTCCTACCTGAAGAGGGCCATCGGCCAACACATCACACCCATTGAGGTGTTTCCTCCTTTGGACGAAGAGGGGCAACTTGTTTTGATTCCGGAGGAGATACTGGAGGTTCGGGAGAAGAGGCTCAGGAAGAGAAGAATCAAAGAATATATGATCATATGGAAGGATCTACCCATTGAGAATGCCACGTGGGAGAATGAATAGGTGGTACGTGAGACGGGTTTGGAATTGCTTGAGGACAAGCAATTTCTAACAGGGGAAACTGTAATGTCCCCCGCCTCTTGATGAAGAAGCTTGGGAAGACTTAGTGGTCTAGGCATCCCCACTAGACCATAGTCTCACACAAAGGGGACAAGTCAACCAAACTAATGTTATATTTTTAAGTTGACTTAGGGAAAACGTAAAAAGAGTTAAAAAGGTAACTCAATGAAAGAATAGAAGCGTTGGAGGTTGAGTTAGGACTTAACCCTAGGGATTAACTTAACTCAACAGGGAAATATAAAAAAGTATAAAGAGAAGGCTAGGGAACACGTCTCATTTCATCTTGGATATTTGGTATTTGCTTGTTGATGCTCTTGAGCATACAATTTTGAGGGTTTTGATATTACAAACCCTAGAGAACAACTCAGCGATGAAATATTCCACTCACCTTGTTCCAATCTTGGTCTCGGGGATGAAATACTCCACCCACACCATTCTACATCCATCATCTATTCAGGAAGATCAGCACGGTCGTACCAATTAGGGTTTTCCAGCAGGGGCGCACCATTTGTTGAAGAAGAGTTTGATCCAGCCTATTGAGGAACTTTTGGGAGATTTCAGCATTAGGGTTTTTCTTGCAAGCCCTTGCTCATCAGTTTGGAGGCTTCTTTGAAGATTTATCACATCCCTATCATTGTCTGCAGGTTGGGACGGTTTTGGGAGATAGAGGACGATTTGGTGATTCAGTGATTTTCAGATCTAGGAGGCTATGGCCCATATCTGACCTTGAAACTTCTCTCAGGGGTTTGTGACTGCCCGATCTATCATCCTAGAGAGTTTCAGTGGATTCAGAGCCCTTACTCAGCTAGGCCGAATTATTAGTCATATTCAGGGTTTCAGGAGGGTCGTACAATTTTGCGGTTTCTGCAGTTTGAGGAGGAGGCTTCAGCGATTAGGCTCCATACTTCAAGAGGATGTTGTCATTTCCATGATCTATCACTAGGAGGACTCTAGCATCATTTGGGGGTCTTCATCTTCAGGAGGGACAAAACCTTGGTCTCCATTGTCTTCAGCAGGTCGTACTAGCAGCTTGAGGGTTAGGCTAAACCCTAGTTTTTGTATTGGAGCGTTCATCTTCTATTGCAGCCTTTGGGAAGCTTACTTTGTATCTCTGAGAGTATTTTGTATGTAGCTCATATTATTGTCTTGAAGCCATCTGAATTTATTCCAAATCTGCTTCTCTATTTGTATCAGGTGCTTTTTTTCTTATAATAAAGTTCAGATCTTGTTTGTGGTTCCTATCTTGTGTATCGTTGAAGATCTTCATATGTTGAAATGATTCTTGTATAAATTTTCGTTGAATAATTGAATAAACCCTAAGGCTAAAATGTTCATGGCCAACCTGCATACACAATAGTAAACAATCAAATCAGTGGTTAGTTAGTGTTTACAAGATGAAAATTGTCTTAAGAACATTACATGTTACACTTGAAACAGTAACTACCTCAAACGATAACCCCGATATTCTTGTCGAACCAGTGACACCACTCCCTCAAGGAATTCACATCCAAGAAATTGTCTGCCAGTCACTCATAAGAACCCATAGTGCCTTATCCCGTATAAGACAACCTGGTAGACAAATCAATCAACCCCTTGACTTCACAAACCTTCAAGAACAAATTCAAAGCACTGGTCTGCCCGAAAACCCTTTAGGTGCTAATACTACCAATCCTACTCAAACACCTATCCTTGGAGCTAGAGGATCTAGTATTCCACCATCTCCACCTGGGTCTTCTCCATCCTCTTCAGGAGGAGAGTCTTCAGACGAAGGCAATTCTTCATTTGAACCATCTCAGCCTTCGACACCATCAACTCCCATGGAAAACCAAAATAATCTTGTCATACCCTCGCTCGATCAAGATGTCGTGGTTGTACCTGGACCCCAACACCCATTTCCTAAACATCCGGTGAAATGGTTGCCCAAATTTGATCCAGATTCGAAGCAATCAGCTGAGGATCACATCAAGAAATTTATGTTGGCCATTAGACTCTGGAATGATGAGCATGAATATGTAGTGTGCAGATTATTTCCTTATACTTTCGATGGAAATGCCTCAACCTGGTATTTCTCTCGACATCCCCAGGCCATTGTCTCTTGGGACAAGTTTGAAACTTGTTTTCTGGAAAAATTTGGAGATGATAAATCTCTGGAAGTCTTGGTTATGGAACTCTCTAGCTTAAAAATGAACCTTAAAGAAACATTGAAAGACTTTAACCAAAGATTTATTACTTTAAAAAACAAAGTCCTTGCAGATTCGATGCGCGCAGAAAGTTTAATTCTTGCATACTATGCTAAGGCCTTGCACAATAATATAGCCATATGGGTTAGAAGGTCCAAAAAGAACACGTTGTTAGAGGCCTTTGAGGGGGCAAGTCAAATTGAGAAAGATATATTAAGCTTAAAAGATAATCTTAATAGTGAAGTTGAAACAACGTCGTCTTCCAAGAAGAAAATAGAAATCTTCACTAGGCCTCCCCAACCTAAAAATCAACAAGAAATGTTAGACTTGGAGAGCTTGCAGAAAGATTTCCAGAAATTGTCCAATCAATTCGTTGACTTGAAAAGATCGATCGAGGAGGCACCTACAAGTAAATGGAGTTTCAAACCTCCTTTTAGAAAACCTTTCACTCCAAACTGGCCAAACCCGACCACAGAAGGTCTAAATTTCGAAATTTTACAGTATGCTTTGCAAACGATATTAGAAGCGCATGACAATTATGTTTTTGTTCCTCCAGAAAATTCTGATGATACAGTTGAGGAAGAGGTACCAGAATAAGAAGACTCATCCCCTTCTGTTTTCGGACACTTGTCGGACAGTATTTTCCAAGCGAATTTTGAAACTGTCCACCCCTACAACACAAGGAGCAAAACACAAAACAAGCCTCCTCCCGAAGTAAGTAAAAATGTGATTTCAAAATAGTCAAAACAAACTGAAATTAGACAAATCCTATCTGCCCCAATTTTAGAGTATGATTTAATTGAAGATCTGAAAAATTTGAGGGATAATATTTATATTTTTGAACTGCTAAAATTTCCTCTTATTTTGCAGAAAATGCTTCAAAACATCGTTGAAAACAATCAAAAGAATGATGTAAGTAGTAAAAAATAAGCATAAATTAATCTAAATGCAACAAAAAATGTCCCAACTAAAAAGACATCTGAACATCAAGACAAAAGGGACTTAGAAGAAAAAACTGTAGCAAATCTAGATAAAACTATTTTAGGGACAGCAATGAAAAATCAGCAGAATTATGTTGTTTCCTCACAAAAAATGTCCCTCCTTTTTTATTGACTTCTGATATTTTTAATAGGAATGTACATAATTGTATGGTTGACTCTGGTGCATCATCAAACATGATTCCTTTGTTTGTATGACAGAAAATTAATGCAAAAGTTAAACCTTCTGATCTTAAAATCATTCAGCTAGATCGAACCAATGTTAAAGTAATCGGTGAGCTTAAGAATGTGTTGATTAGATTATCATCCATTCCTAAAGTTCATCAAGTGATTGATATTATCGTTGTGGATATTCCTGAAGTTTATGGTCTGTTTTTAAGCAGAGATTGGTCGGAACAGCTGCACGATTATTTTGCTCCGGACTGGTCTCACTTGTGGCTGACTTAAAATGGACAACCCAACAAAATCAGGATAAACAGAGAAAGTTATCTTAAGCATAATGTGAAAAATCTGAATGATCCAAATGAGCCTTTCGTTACATCCGCAAATTCATTTGAAACGCAGGGAATGAACACCCTTTTTGTTAACTTCATGACTAAAATTTCATCTATCGTCGATCCATAATAGCAATCTGAAATTTTTGCCTATACTCTGGCACCAGCTTTGCCAAATACGCCAAGTACTACTAATGACCCGCAAATATGGTCCCTATATTTTGATGGGTCCAAATCGAAAGAAGGAGCAGGTGTTCCCTGTGTTCTCATCGACCCTACAGGTAATTGTTATCGCACAGTTTGTAGTTTAGGTTAAAGGCTAAAGGATAGAGATCAAACTGGCGTAACAGGAACCTTCCCCACCCAATGTCACCTCAATGGGGAGGTTCTTTCTGTTTAGGGAGGTTAACCCAGGGGAGACATCCCTGGCAACCTGGGGTTTTGAAGAGGCTAAGGTATAAAACAAGGTTAAAGTTTCCTCCTCACAAGTTACCACCTAGGTCAGATAGTCTGGCTAAACAGCCAATAATGAAGTGTATGCCCAATTGAAAACACCTGCCCGAAACAAGACAACAGCAATACAATATATATATATGCAGGCTATAACTCAAAGGGTTAGTACTTCAATAACTATCTACTATCAATTAATAAGCAATGTAAAGCAATAGATACAAATGAAATCAAAGTTTTGTCAATTAGCTATGAAAGAGCATCAATTCATCAATATCTATCAAGATGATTAAGCCAGCAATGTATCCAATCAACAATTTGCTCAATAAATTCTTCAAATCATCATTCAATTGCTTATATTCAAGTTTTGTTGCATCAAGATGAGATAACCAACTGTGACGTCAGCCCTAATTAAGTTAGTTTATTAGTTAGGGTTTCAAAATTTAAAGTTTTGAGAAATGTTTTGTACACTAAGACTTCAACGTTGGAGGTTAGATATCAGTGCCTTAGGGTATATGGAGTCAAACAAGAAGAGGGCACAAGGTTTTGAAAGGATGAAGACTTAAAGACTRRAGGGAAGGGTTCTAAAGTGCTRCAAAGGCAGGGCCCTAGAATCAAAACCCTAGGGGAAAGAGGCTCACTCCGGTGTTGCTTAAGCAAGGCCTCGTGCTCTTTCCTCCTTCTTTAGGTCAACTTGGCAAAACGGCTAGCATAAATAATAAGTCTAAGGGAGAAAGTGTTGCAAGGACAAGGCTTTCAAACCCTAGAAGATGATGGCCCTAGGTGTAGATAACCTAGGCCTAGAACGTTACCCTCTTTCAACCTATAAACTTCAACGCTAGCTTGAGGGAAGAAGAAAGATGAGTGTAGCAAAGGCTAGGCTCAATCCTTCTTCTTCAATGGATGAAAAATCTCTCTCTAAGAGGACATGTAACAATGACCTACTTGTGTGCTTGTTACCTAGGGTTTCAAATCAGCAATTTAATAAGCAAATGAAGGAAATTACACCTACAACCATTCAATTAAGAAGTTTTGCAAGAAAATCACTTACATATCATGAAGAGAAGCATAAGCAAACCCTAGTTGTAAACATTCCTTAAGAGAAATGCCATAATATGCCAAAAATATCCTTCCAATAGCAAGTGCGCCTCACTTAGACAACAAAAATACCCTAGGAGGGCGCAAAAATCAGTCCTCACAAGTGTGAGTGAATTGTGTTATGTTAACATGAGGGAAAACATCCTCAATTTATATCATCCAATGACCTTTAATTAAAATTAGGTCATTAAAATAGCCGACAAGGCTAATAACTAAAAATCATATTGTTTTACATTAAACTACTAAAAGAAAACCCTAAATGAGCAATGAGAAAGACGTCCAGCCCCTTTGAGGGAGACGTTGGCCCTTTTCAGGGCAAATCACAGCACCAGATGACAAACGTTGGCCCTCTCTGGGCCTCCAAACTCTGCCACATGTGCCAAACTGCCCTGTCAAACTGCCATGCGCTAGAGGTGACGTCAAGGGCCTCTAGAGGACGTCCTGGATCAACAGAGGGACACGTTCTACCTGCAGTGGGTCAACCCCCTAGGGCTGGGCTCAGCCAAGGCGTCCTAGATGAAAATGTCCTTCTTCTTCTCTCGTGCAAAACCTCGACTAGTCATTGTCCTGTCTTTGCCCCTGATGAGGTCCCAGCAACCATCTGATGGGTTCTTCAGCCCCATGGAGGTCCGAACTAATCATCTCCCCATGTGTACCAGTCCACTTGGTACCTGTCCATCGGGCATGGTCCTGCACATCAAAAACTTCGCCCTCCATGGGCTCATTAGTCCTTGGGATCATAGCAATGTCAATCAATTTTCATCATTAATTTTATCAAATGCATGCATAAAACCCCTAGCATATCATCTAATAGCTCAAAGACATTACAATGACCTACTATACAAAGCTGAAGAAAAAGACAAAGTGCCCTATTGGGACAGCATCCATAAGAAGAGGAAAGTTTCCAAAGGATATCATTCAAGCCATCTAATACGAGGTGGTGTGGTCAAAGGATGTCCAGACATAGTGGAAGACAGGGGTGATATTATCCGTGGGTGCCTTTGTAGGAGGCGAGTTGTACTTGTCATGGATGCAATTCTTTCCAATCCCTTTATTGTCTTTATTCTTTCTTTTCTTTATTACCTTTTCTTTCTTTTATTTCAAGATCTAACTAGAGGACATTGCCTTGGCGTGGTGACCAGAGCTGACAGTGTTACCCACGAGTACTTTCACAGGGATGATAAGGCTGGCTCATGATGAGACCCCCTTTCCATTGGCCATGCAACCAAAGGTCACTACCCTGGCGTGGTAACCAGATAATGGCAATGTCGTACTGCTAGGTACCTATGAACATAATGGGTTGTCTCGTGATGAGACCCCCCATCCTCTTGGCTAGGTCTTGTTTTTTTTGTTATTTTTCTTCGGGTCCTTCTTGTTTTTTATCGAGAAGCCTTTTATTGCCTTCTTGGGGATCCCTAGGCGAGGCATCTCTAGGTTTTAATTTTTTATGGATTTTATCTTTTACCAATTGCTTTTACCCCCTGGGCCTTTAGCCCCTTCTTCCCACAGGATAAGGTGTAACCTCACAAATAAGTTATCCTAATGTTCGAACTAGGGGAATGGGATAGATGAATGGGAGATAAGATGTAAAAATGATAAAATGATGGGAGTGGACGATGGCTCTTTAAAATCCCCCCTGGTGGATAACCAAAGCCCATGGGTACAATCTTGCTAGGGTACCCCGTCAATCCCCCCAACCATGGTCAAGTGGGTTAGTGTAAGATCCAAGCAGTCGTCAGAAATGAAATGAATTTGATGCATATATCTGAAAGTTATAATGATCAAACATGACACATACCATGATACCTGGACCAATTACCTCATGGAGCAAGAGTCTTCTCCGATACAAGTCCAAGTCGAAGGTGATGGATGTTGTTGCTGCTGACAGGACAGCTCTGATGAAGGAGGAGAAGGATGGGCCCTCCAGGGCCATGCTCAGGTCAATCCTGCTCTCGGTACTCCATGTCTAGGACCTGTGGGCCTCGAGACATGATCTCCTAGTTATCCCTAGAAATCGGGGATAACAGTGATAAAACTTTTATTGTTTGTCGATTAGAGTTTGAATGCACTAATAACACAGCCGAGTACGAAACACTTCTGCAAGGAATTAGGAAAGCACTGGACATGGATGTGAAAAATTTAGTAGTATTTGGTGATTCAGAAATCGTAGTCAAACAGGTAAGAAACACAATACATTGCTTGTCACCACATCTGAAGAGTTACCAAACCGAGGTATGGAGTTTGATGCACAAATTTCTTGCATTTAATATACATTCCATTCCTAGGATGAGTAATTCAGAAGCTAATTTACTAGCCAATATTGCTTCAAAATTGTTGTCCGTTGAA
>JZKD02S2100524.1:3181-24999 GCA_000966675.3 Picea glauca | reverse complement strand
TTCATAATCGAAGTAAGTGTCTAGAGCTCTAATCCAATCTAGCAGCTCTTCTGCATCCAGATTTCCCTCATAAACTGGAATGTCCATCTTTACCTTTGTACTCATTCTTGCAACAGCTTTAAGTAAGCGTTCACTCACTACATCTTCCACTGGAATTTCTTCTCCTCCGTGTCCAGCATCCTCTTCATCTTCGGATTCACTGATATCTCCTACATCATCTTTGCACCTTTGTTTTATCTCCATGTCCTCCATTCTGGCACGAAGATTTCGCACTTCTCTCTCCATGTCTAGATTTTTCACTTGCCTACCTCTTTCTCTGGACATCTCCCTTTCCTCCTCGGGATCGGGTGATTGTCTACCCCTTCTCCTTGGCAGCATGGTGAATTCTCCTTTTTCTCTGCTACAGAAAGCAAAGAAAATCTTCTATGCTCTGATACCACTTGATGCAAAGTGCGCCACCCAGGGCACGTCTTCGCTCACAGGATCTTCCTCTTCTCAACCCGAAGAACTCGAAGGTTCTTCTATTTCCCTATCGGAAAATCTTCACCCACGGCAATCTTTCCACGAGGTCAGCTAAATCTCGTTGTCTCGTGAGTTCATGACTCAAAGCCTCCAACTCTTCCTTTCAAATCTTGCGATACCCGACCTGGTGATACAGGTATAGCTCCTTCCTTTATTAGTGCCCTCACCACATGCAACCATGGGCTAGGCTTAAATGTTAGTGCCTCTCGCAACTTGCTCCTTCGTGAGTTTATGCGGCGAAATCTTGTGCCTCCCGTTGCGATCCTCCGAGATGTGATAGGTCAACGCTGAGCTGACTCCTCCCTCGACGAATTGCACTACTCGCAACCTCGCAACCTCGCAACCTCACCGGTTGAACCGTCGAATTTTCACCCTCCTATTCCGTGAATCCCCAAGGTGCGAGAATTCAACGGAGTGTTGACTCCTATCTCCAAGCAACATGTGTCCACCCGTTGGCCACACGGTCCCACCTTATGCTCTGCCACACGTCCACACGAACCTCGGCTCTTGGCACTTCGCGACTCGCGAATCCTAGTGCCAATACTTTGGGACTTCTCGCGGCGAGATCTCGATACACGATCCCACGTGCAGATCCAACGACTCCCGTGATTTTGAATCGACGGCTCTGTCTCTCCTGAGCTTCAAACTCTTCAGAATCTTCTCGTCGTAACCTCCTTGCACCTCTACAAGATGTAACGATCCTCGGAACTTCGTGAAATCTCCTCAGAGGATTTCGACCGTCCTTTCTTCCCTGTATAATCCACAAAATGAAAAGAGTGTCTCTCCACGAGACTCCTTCGCCGCTTCGCCAACCTGCGACGTTTCTCCCCAACTTCAAGTCACACTGAGTTTGCGCTGATCTTCAGCGACTCAAGGGCCTATCCTTCCTGAGATTTTCTAAATTGCTTCAACCTCAACGAGGTTCTCTACATGCACTCCTTGCAGAAAAACCTACGAACACTTCAACTGTTCGAGCTTCCTTTGACTCTGCCCTGCCCGTAGCAGCAGTCCTTCAATACTTCACTCAGTGTCACGACTGAGACTCTCCTTAGCCTGTGCACTCCTTGCACGGCTTGTATAACCCAATTTCACTCATGTTGGTATGAGAACAAGAGTTAACTCTCTGAGCCTTCTGTCAACGCACTCCTTATGGACGACTTCAACTGCACTCCTTGCAGGAATTCTTGCTCAAGTAGAGAAACAATTGAAACTCGTTCACCCTTCCTCTCAGATTTCAATCTCGACACATGAAATCATACACACAGCATGATAACAAATGCATAACAGGAAGTAATTCTCATAAGTAGAGCATTCAACACACATACACAGAGAATAACACAACAACCATGAATCTGAATCAACTTCTTCTATTAATTCAAKATCTATACATGGATGTCTTCTAMAACCCTCTGCTATTCTCCTATGCTCTARATTCTTCTTTCTCCTKTTAATGTTACAATGATACAAATGAGGGTGTCTATATCTGTTTTCCCTCCTGCGCTCTAAAACTGTCTAATCTAAGAATTTAATTCTATCTACCTGCAACTACTACTATAAATGCCTCTGTCTATATCAGACGAGAGCATATGGCTCAAGGTCTGAGTACATTTTACCAAGGCGCCTAAATTAAATGATCTCATTTATATTCAGTGCATCAATTTCAAGGGAAAATTTAAAAATTCAAAAACTTGCGTTGGACGTCTTCCAGCTGACTTCTTGCTTCCACGTTGGCTTGCTTGTCATGAGGGATTCTCCTGCATCAAGAAGGTTCCATTTGGTTTCATCCACACGAAGTATTGGACTAACGCGAGCGACATCTCCATCACTGCACCATCAAGGAAGTGAAAATATGCAACTCCTGAAGATGCCACTTGGGAGCCAGCTGCCATTCTACAACAGTTTCCTCATCTCAATCCTTGAGGACAAGGCTCTTTTTCAAGGGGGAGGGCATGTTAGGGCCCAAACCTCCATAACCCATCATGTAGATAGAATAATATATTTTTATATAATAAAGGTTGACATCAGTTAATAAGGCCTATTTAATAAATTTGAATAAGTCAATGTAAGAAGACGTAACAAAAGATTCCACTTCTATAAGTATCTTCCTCTAGAATGATATTTAGAATATAGAATTAGTATAAATAAGAGTAGGAGTTATGAGAAGTTTTTTCTTGAGAATTATTGTAATAGAGTGTTTCTTTGTTGGAGGTTGTCCCCTTGAAGAGACAAGTGAACATTTTTCTGTATCAATAAAGGTATTATTTTGGTGTTGTGGTTTCATCTATTGTGTTGTTCTGTTGTTATTCTCTGCAATATTTATGTTTTCTGCTATTATAATAGATCTAGTACCTTACGGAGATTTGTTAATTAACGTTATATGATGTAGAGATGTGTGATGAAATTCCTATTGTACTATACACTAATTATTTTAGCAACATTTTATTATGAGACTAATGAAGGAATATGAAGGAAAAAAATAAAAATGATCTTTAGTTGGTTATGGAATAGTGAAGCCAACAATTAGAATTTAATGACATGTTGAAGGTTCAAATATTTTTACCTGCTAACAAAGGTTCCCATCCACTTTCCTTTCACCTTTTCATCATTTCATTCATTAGAATCCTTTTGCACAATTTAGTTTATAGTTTTATACTAGTTGCATTGAAATTGTTTTCCTATATCTTTCATTGTGATGAGTATTGATGCATGGTTGTTGAGATTTGATTGATTGTATGAACTTGAATTGCATCAATAATAATTCTAGAAATTAGATGTCAAGGTAGGAAGTCTCCCATTTCTTTTACTTATCAAAGAGAAAAGAAAGGGAAGCTCCCTTCTAGTTCAACATGTGTAATGATCTCATTACAGGTTAATGGTGTTCCTAAGTGGGCTCAACTTTTCACTCATAATTATTGGGGGTGTGTTATGTTCCTTACATAGTTATCACCATGTGTTTTTCATATGTGTAAATGGATTGAGGGAAGATCCCACAAAAAAAATTGGGTTGTTTTTTGGTTTTTTTTGTTTTTTTTCGTCCAATAGTTTTTTTGACCCATTGTAATATAATTTTGGTTAAGGAATTAGGGTTGGAATCTAATCTGGGTTAACATATTAAGGTTTTGTATGTTGAAAAATACTTATATATTGTATTGTAAATGATGAAGTTAATATAAGGAGAGAGATATAGGTGTGGCTCTAAGGTTTTCTAGTTTTCCTAGTTAAGGGTTTCTAGGGTAAATCTCTATGTACTGTGTGTATGCCATTGTTGTTTTTTCTATTTTGTTTAAGAATCAGTATGCATTGTTTCACTTCAAAGGTTTAAAACTTACAATAATTGATCCATATTTTATGAGAAGAAAAAAATGAATACAGATTATTAAAAGATGCTTAACACAGAATAACAAAGATACAGTAAAATTGGTTTTCTATTCAATAAGGAAATAAGTTGAAACTATAAAATGCAATGGAAAACAAGCTTGTTGGAATGGTGGCGGATTATCTCTGAGAAGAGATGTGACGATTGCACTCATTCGCAAGAAGATGATTACAATGACGCTTTAAAGTCCTTTTTACAATAAACAGGAATGTCAAAAACCCTAGACATCCAAAAACATAACCCTAGGAGATGAAGCGTCGAAAGTCATGTGGGCCCCGTTTGGGTAAGTTAGTACATCAACTTCCTAGGGGCGTAACTTTGGCATATGATCTCTGTTTGGGGAACACAATAGCTCGTTGGAAAGGTATACTTGAGGATATTCATTTAGGGGGATCAATCAAAGCCTTTGCCTATCATTGAGAATCTCGATCCCGAAAAACCTTCATTTAGGCCCTCAAAATGGCCCCGGAAGTTAAAAACTGCTAAAAATAGTAAATTGCCAAATTTGCCAGAAAACTGTTTTGAGCCAATTCGAATAGGTGGGTGGCCACTGATATCCACCTGGATCAATCCTCCCTCCTTAGTAAGCAATGGTCTCCATTGTGTTGATTTCCCCCATTAAATGAAGAAATTCCTGCTAAATTTGACCCCGGGTGAGCCACTTCCCTTAGTGCAAGAGTTGTTGTGCTTTGACGACTCGATAAAGCCGGATCCTTTCCTGTCGAGTTCCCTTGATATGTGTATCTAGAATATGATCATTGGATGCATGTTGCATGTATTCAGGGTTGAGCTCTATTGGTTTCAAGTGTTCTGCTATCTCTGAGGTGTCCAATAGTGGTGGGAAATATGGCCAAAGGAGAGCCACGTTGAAGACTGGGTGCAGGCCAAGGAAAGGGGAAATGTTGAGCTCAAAATAATTGTCACCCATAGCCTTGGTGATGGTGTATGACCCATAACAGAGTGGGCGAAGCTTCCGATGGGGCCCTGTAAGGCATTCTTTCATCAAGTGTAACCAAACTTTGTATCCCACCTGAAACTTATGTGGCGTCCGATGTTGATCATGGCAATGCTTGTAATTGGCATTAGACTTATGTAGAATATCCTTAACCTTTTGGCGGATGCATTGGATTCGCTTGATGAACTGGGTGTCTTTTTCAGCTTTTGGTGGAGCAGGGAATGAGCTGGCCTAGGTGGTCACCAAGGGTAGTGAAACATCCATGGGGCCCAATGGTTGGAATCCCAACCCCACCTAAAAGGGGTTATGGCCAGTTGAGCTATGCAGGTCTCGGTTGTAGCTATGTTGGACATAGGGAATACTCTCATCCCATGTGTGGGGGTATTTTTAATTGTACATGCACAGGATATGTACGATCATCCAATTGAAGACCTCAGTTTGACCATCTGTTTGGGGGTGGAACACAGTGGATTTGGTGATCTTGGTATCCAGCAGTGACCAGAGGCTCGACCAGAATGTTTTGATGAAACGACTGTCACAATCTGAGATAATGGTTTGTGGGATCTGAAAACGTACCCATAATTGTTCAAAGAATATCTTGGTAGTGGATTATCTTGTGATGTTCTTCTTACAAGCGGCTAGAATCGCCATCTTGGAAAAGAGATCAACAACCATAAAAACACAATCATTTCCCCTCTTGGTGGATGGGAGGCCTGACATGTATTCCATTGAGATGGATTCCCATGGCCTGTCAGGAGTAGTAAGAGGGGTGTACATGCCTTGTTCCTTAGTGTTTGGTTTGGCAATAGCATAGGCGATGCATGACCTGATATACTTTTCGACATCCTATCGAAGTTTCAGCCAGTAGAAATTTTTCTGCAGCACTGCCTTTGTCTTTTCGATGCCAAAGTGTCCTGCCACCTGACTGTAGTGAGCTTCCCAAATCAGCTTCATGTGCTCACTGGATGGAATGCAGAGATGGACCAGACAACACAACAACCCATCTTGAAGATGGAAATTAGCAACCACTAAGTTGGCACCCAACATTTGGTAGGTAGTGGAGAAGTCAGGGTCTGTCTCATAAAGGTGGAGCCATCTGGAGGTCTCATGGATGAAAGAGTCTAGCACCATGGTGAGTGTCATGACTGGAGGTCGGCTGAGGCAATCAACAACTCAGTTGGTACTTCCTGTTTTATACTTGATGTTGAGGTGGAAATGTTGTAAGTATGTGTACCACTTCTGATGGTGGTCATTCTGCATTTTTCTTTGGGTTTGCGTGAACTGTAGTGGCTTGTGATCAATGTGGATGATTGTCTCCTTTCCAAAAATGTAATGTCTCCACTGGCGATAGTCTTGCACAATGGATTACATTTCTTTGTCGTAATTAGGGTACTTACGAACATCATATGATAGTGTCTCACTATGATATGCCATGGGGTGGTCGTGTTGAGTGAGAATGGCACCCACAACATGGTTTGAAGCATCTGTCTCGATCTCAAAGGCATGTTGCAGGTCTGATAATGAAAGTACTGGGGATGAGCACAAACACTTCTTCAAGTCACAGAAGGCTTGTTGTTGGGATAGGCCCCACACAAATTTTTTCTTACCGCCACCCCTGGTTACTTGGATGAGGGCCCATGCGATATGAGAGAATCCAAACATGAACCTGGGATAGAAATTGGTGAGGCCCAAGAAGATTCAAAGTTCAGTGAGTGTGGTTGGGTCTGGCCAATCACGGATGACCTAGATCTTGGCTGGATCCACATGCACACCATGTCAATCAACGATGTGTCCTAAGTAATGGACCCTATCCATGCCGAAGGAGCATTTTTCCAAGTTTCCATATAGTTTGTGTTGTTGTAGGGTGTGCATAACCTGTTGAATATGAAGCAAGTGTTCCACCCAAGTCTTGTTGTAGATGAGGATGTCATCCAGATACACCACTACAAAATTATTGGTGAAAGTTCATAGGATATCATCCATCATCCTCATAAAAGTTGTTGGAGCATTTTTCAAACCAGACATCATGACTAGCCATTCAAAAAGACCTTTTTTTGATTTGGAGGCAGTCTTCCATACATCTATATGTTCTATTGGGACCTGGTGGTAGCCAGACTTCAAATCAATCTTACTGAAGTATTTTTCCCCCATGAAATGATCAAGGAGGTCGTCGATTTTGGGAATCGGGTACCGGTTTCATACTGTGATTTTATTCAAGGCCCGATAATCAATGCAGAGTCATCAAGTCCCGTCTATATTCTACACCAGCATAATTGGGATGCCATAAGGCGATGAGATAGGAAGTATGTGCCCCTTGTGGAGCAGTTCTTAGATCTGCCTCTTGATCTCCTCATTTTCTAACAAAGAGTAGCGATAGACTGGCCCATTGGGTAGCGGTGCACCTAGGGTCAAATCGATGGGATGTTTGACCTGACAGTGCAGAGGTACCCCGGTAGGAGAGGAGAAGATATCTGAGTATTCTCCCACGACCTTATCCACTTGATTTTGTTGTGTGGAGAGATTGTTCATGGAAGCCCTAGATGTGGCTACGATCTTTCTCTCACTCTGAGAGAGAATCACGAAGAAGAAAAAATTCCTGTTTGAGAGATGACCTTCTTGCATTTCTTGGTAGAGATCAAGGAAATAGCACTAAGAGGGATTTCCTCGGGTATCCTATACAATTTCCTGTTCAAGGTAATAATAACACTACGAGGCCTAGACTCATATACAACATGATGTTTCCATAAATAAGGTTGTACCAAAACAACATTACAAACTTCGAGAGGAGAAACATCACACAATACCTCGTCTTTGAAGGGCTTGATGTTGTATGACAGTCAACACTGTTGGTTGACGTGGAGATCACTTCCTTGGCGGAGCCATCCAATGGTGTAGGGTTGTGGGTGCGACGTTGTCGGTGGGGCCAGTCACTTGACGACCTCTACTGAGATGAGGTTCTTCTGGCTACCGCTAACAATGATGAAGTGCAACAGGGTGCCTTTTACCCAAATTTGTAAATAAAAGAGGCGCTCTCCTTCTTCTAGCTCATCTGGTTCACCAAGCTAGAGCTTAGTGGTAGCAACTGTGGCACTGGGTTCCGCATCAATGATCCGTCTTCCCCTTTTTGGTTCTGACTCAGAGTCAGAACCTACATCTGATTCAGAGCCTTTCACTTCATCCACCAATGAATTCTTTGAGAGGAAATCAACAACGTTATGCCAATGGATCTTATGGAAGTCACACCACTTCCCGGTATATTTCTTTGTCTTTATAGTGTCATTCTTTTCTTGCGGCTTGGACTGGTTGTCCTGATACTTTCCATCTTTTCTCTTTCCTTTGTTCTGTGGGTTGGGGCCACCCCTTCTTGGCTTTTGCTGTGAGGGGTTCCCAGGCCCAAATTGTCATGTCTTTTGTTTGAGATTCTGCTCGATTTTGATGGCACATCGGTAGGCAGTGATCAAGGATGAGATTTCAATAAATTCCATTTCGTTCTAGATGTATCTATGCAGAGCACCGCGATACTTGAGAACTAGATGTAGATTTGAATATTTGATACCCAGCTTGGTGTGCAAGGTATGGAATATATTTGTGAACTCTGGAACAACTTGGTCTCTTTCTTGTTGCAGTGTGGTCCATTTGGTATACAAGTCATCATAACTTATAAAAAGGTAGTATTGTTCCTTAATATCATCCTTGAAGGATTCCCAGGTGGTCGCGACTGTAAATAATGGGAGTTCCTATGTTTCCTTTTGCTCACAGAAGGTTTCCCACCAATCTTTGACATGGGGACTGACTTTGAGGAGTGCAAAAGTAATATTTTCTCTATTCGAAAAGTTATGGACAGAAAAATACCCTTTTAGTAGATTCAACCACTTGTCTACAACATCTACGTCTATCTGATCTTTTGTTGGCACTTGGGTATGGAAGTAAGCGAAGATTAAGGCAGAAAATATGTAATGTGAACTACACGGAAGACACAGTGAATGATATTGGGTCGAAGTGAGAAGAAGAGCATAAAAGATGGATCAAAGTAAGAGAAAGCAATTCATTGGATGAGGAGATCGAGGATGACAGATAAGCAAGTAAGACGGATCATGGACAACTCAGTAAGCGGAAAAAGCCACCATTGGATACTTTGGAGCACCGCATGAGAAGGAAGGAAAGACAGGCTAGCAAAGCCCTGAAAACGTGGGTCAAGTTGACCTAGGGTTTTAGACACCTAGGGTTTTTCTATCTAGGGTTTTCACACTTAGGTTTCAGCCTAAAGTTGTCGGTGAGTCATTGTAATGTATAAATAATAACCTAGATGAGGGAAGATGGTTCGGTGAAGAGTCCCAAGTTTGTTATTTTTATGAGTGATTATTGTAGTGAGAGAGAATCCTTGAGCAGTGAGACAAGTATGTGTTTTAATATCTTCAGTTGGGTGTGAAGATCAACCTTGCAGCTGGGTGCGTAGAGAGGGAAGACAGAGAGAAAGAGAGAAGATCTACTAGCTAAGAGCACATATAAGAATTGTATGCTTTCATCTTAATATATTATAAAGCACAGCTTTGTGGACGTATCCCTAGGGAGAGGGTGAACCACGTATATCTTAGTGTTGTGTGTGATTGATGTGGTGTTCTCTTGTTATTGATATAATGTTATTCCATTACTGTGTTATATCTGACAGATAAATGTGCAAGGTAGGGCTAAGTTGTTAACTGACATCTAGATGTTGTGTTGTTCTTGTATTGGATCCACTTGGCATTCCCTTTGGTTGTAGAAATCTATGTCCTGCAACCCCCCATAGCTACTCCGGGTGAGACTACATCTGCCTCGCAGGTGTTTCCAAAAGGGCTAGTAGTTAGGGCTTGTTGGTACACTCTTGGAGTTGAACCATGGGTATGCCCCCTATGCCAATAAATGGTTCTGTTTCCAGGACAAGGATCTTCTTAAGGGAATGTCAAGGTGGTTTCCATCAAAGACAGATATTCAAAAGTGCATAGAAGACCAAGAAAATGACTTCCCAGAAGCCCAAAATAAGAACCCTAAGCTTAGCACCGAGGACTGGTTGGGAAGGTATATCTTTACTGATATACATGAGATTTTCTTTGGAGGAATTCATCAGGAGTTATACGAGTGGCTAGCTAGGTTATCAGACACCCAGTTTGAGATCAGATCTAGACCACCTGTGGTTTGGACGTCGACATTGATCAAGAAGATCAAGAGAGTTGATAATGGTGTGTCAAGAGCAGCAGATCACTAGTTAGATAGCACCATTGGAGGATATATCATTGATTTTGTTGTTGATAGAAGAGAATCGTATAGTCAAGCAGAGATATACTTCTTCAAGGGGCCTAGAGGAAATTTTTTACAATTTTTGAAGTTGAGGATCAAGATGTTATTACATGAGAAGAACATCTTGAATGTACAATAGTTGGTCCGATCGAAAAGCTAATGTTCAAGAATTCAGACAGTGACAGTGATGCAGAGGTGGGACATACACATAGTGGAAGAATATTCAGAGAGGTCCCTCTTGTGAACTTTTTCTAACAAAACCACAAACCACTGGTACAAGACGAAGGGTTTTACAGTGGAGAGGAAGAAAAACTGGTGAACGAGGAACATTCAGAATCTGGTAGGGATGAAGAAGGAAAGATTGAAGAGCCTCACCGAGAAGAGTCACAAACTTCAAGAACTGTGTATATCATTGAAGTAAGTATTATTACTCCTCCTGTTGTTTTAGAAACATTAAGAAATCAGAGTCACCATAGTGCTCAGAGCTCTGTCACTAGCAGTCCACCACATACTCAGTCAGGAAGCCTAGGAAGATCTATGGTAGATGAGATGAGGTTACCCACCTTTAAAGGATATGGATCTAAAGATCATGATCAACATTGGTTTCTATGTGAAGTTGTGTGGAGTATTAAGAATGTCACCGACGAATTTGTTAAACAAGCTTAGTTTAGTACTATCCTAAGAGACTGCACACTAAGATGGTACATGAAGTTTTTCCAAGGGGTTGTCCAGCCAAAACCGATGAATGAGATCAAGACTGCATTGATTGCAGAATTCAAGAAACCCAAGTTGGAGTTGCAATGCATTACAAAATTGAAAGAAATCAAGCAGAAAGTAGTTGAACCTGTTTGAGAGTTTGATCAGAGGTTTAATACCTTAACAGGCCATTTGAGTTTTCAGATACCAGATGAGAAGAACAAGGAATGGTTCATTGCTTCCCTCTTACCACACATCAGAGTCCCTCTGATGAAAAAGAAGATTTCTTCACGGGCTGAGGCATTGGAGATCGCCATGAAACTAGAATCAAATCCTATGGCAGAATCCAGCTCAGGTATGAGTCAAATCTTGAGTCAGCTAACTAGTTTATCTTTACAAGTCGAAGATATGAAGAAAGATAAGGGAAAAGGTAAAAGAGAAGATATATGGTGCATTAGATGAAAATCAGAAGGCCATGACAAGGAGAAATGTCCCCTATTTCATTATTATTTGGCATCTGGAGCCCCGAGTCCTTTAAATCAAGTTACCTTACCATGGTGAGAGGTATGTAGAAATAGGAATCGCCTTGGTGAATGCTATTACATGCAAAAATATGTTCAGACACCCACAAATCTATATTGCACATTATGTAAGTCAGTAGGGCATGATGATAGGGAGTGTAGGGCCTATGACCTCATGCATGAAAGGTCAAGGGATATATACAAAATTCAAGGAGAAGTACAGTAAGACGGAAACACTACGCAGTATAATTCTACAGGAAGAGGAAACTTCAACCCTCATGGTGGATTCAGAGGAAGAGGAGGAGGAGGTATGGGCCGAGGTAGAGGCCAAATCATTTGTTATAACTGCGCACAATCTGGAAATTTGGCAAGTGATTTCCAGAACCCTTGTACCACTTGCAGTTACTGCAACTCATTTGAACATGTCATTGAAGATTGTCCTGCGTTGTTGGCCAAACTTCAGGAAAAATGAGGAGGAAACCAGCAAGTACAACTCATCTCAACAGAACCTCGTGGAGAATACCCTAGAGTCATTGTAATCACTAGAGGAGGCGTTGTTATAGGAGAATACATAGTGACTCCGAGAAAGACTACAGAAGAATCAGGGGTGCGAAAAGCTATAGAGAAGACACAAGTGTTTGATGCAAAGAAAGAAAAACAAATATTTGAGGAGGCAAGAAAAGAATTCGGGAGAGACCAAGGTTCTTCATCAAAGACACGTCTAGAAGTAAGAGAATGTGGAATGCCCCTGGTATTCGATCAATCTTCTCTACCAGGAGAAGGAAAAGAGGTAAGCAAGCTCATGGAATTCTTATATACTTGTATTAAGTTGATTCAGAATGAAAGCATTCTACAAGAGATACAAAATTTAATCAAACAGTATGAGCTAGGAAAGATAGATCCCTTTATGAATATAGAAGTACACCAAGTCTCTAAAAAGAGAAGGACAAATAAGGAACTACAACTAAATGCTCAAATTGGAGAGTATGATATAGATTATGTGGTCCTCGACTTAGGGTCGGAGGTCAATGTCATGACAAAGCAGACCTGGGCACTAATGGGGAAACCTAAGTTGATATATTCCCCTATCAGGCTTAGTATGGATAATCAGCAAGCTGAAAGCCCCTTTGGAAGATTGGAACATGTCCCTATGGACATTGACGGAGTAAGGATGTTCGCAGACTTCGAGGTGATTGAGATAGTTTATGATAGCTGTCCTTACCCTACGTTGTTAGGAATTGATTGGGCTTTCAATAATTCCACTATGGTTTATTTAAAGAAAAGAAGAATGACGTTTGAAGGAGATGGCCTTAGGGTCATTACACCTTTGGATCCTGATGAAGGTCAGAGATACACAGAACCCATCAAAGAAGAAGACCATGCATATGAACTAGAAAACATATACAAATTAACAACCAGACAGTAGGATTACATTAATCCTACTGCAGACGGGAACCTAAGTTGGCGAAGTGACAACACATGTTCATCAGATTCTGAGGAAGCACTGGAGAACTGGAAGAACAAAATGTATGAAGTATCTACAAGGAGATGTGCTAGATTAACCAATAAGTTGATTAGATCGGCACAACAGTAAGTAACTTGCCCACCTTTGATGGTCTAAATCATATAGAAGCATTCATGTTGGACTTTGAAGAGATTGTACTAATACAACAAACATTGTTGGAAATGGATGAGTCCTTGAAAGAAACTCCAACAAGATGGTGGGGAACACACAAAAACAACATTACAAACTAGGTACAATGTCATGCTTTGATGACAACACGGTTTTTAGAGCAAGTATAAGGTTGCAAAGTTGAGTACGCAAGTCAAAGTTGTCTGAAGGAACATGTGTGAAGTTGTGAGGAAGCCTAGAGAAACATTCCTCAAGAGAAATGGGTGCAAAAATTCATCAACACACTGGACACAACCCCTATCAAGTGGTATCTTCAAGAAGAATTGTGCCTCATCACTACAGATTGGGAAGGTATGAATCAGAACTTTGTAACTACCTTTTTGTTTGAAAACCAATACCCTACAGTGGATCAAGCATTACAGATTTTAAGACAAAAAGTATTTGAGGAGGAACCTAGCCTCCCTTTGGAAAAAGAAGACGATGAATGGACTCCACCTCTCCAGAAACTTCAAGGTTGTTACAATAGCAATGTTGACAAAGACGATGATCCTAGGAAGGTGAACATTGCTGAAATAGAAGGCCGGAGAGACATAGAAGAACCAGGAGTTGAGCTACCTTTCATTGGACAACCAATTAAAATAAAAAAAAGTCAATATTAGATTAGAGAAAACACCAAAGCTTGCAAATGTTGGAGATTATTGGGATGCTTCCACTATTGACAAGATCATAGAGTTACTGCATGAATATCAGGACTTGTTTCCAACCAAGTTCACTTATATGAAGGGCATTAAAGGGCCCATGAGAGAGATGAGGATCCCTTTGAAACCAGATGCAAGGACAGTGAAATAGAGAACCTACAGATTGAACCCTAAATATAAGGATAAAGTGAAGATTGAATTAGAAAGAATGTTGGAAGCAGGAATCATAGCACTTGTTGAAGAGTCAGAGTGGATTAGCCCTATGGTGGTGCAGGATAAGAAGACCGGAGAGATCAATATCTATTCATATCTCAAGAAGCTTAATGATGCATGTTTTCATGACCCATTCCCTACACAATTTACTGATGAAGTGTTAGATAATGTAGGAGGATAGGAGGTATATTCTTTTACAGATGGATTTTCAGGATACCATCAGATCTGAATTGCCAAGGAAGATCACCATAAGACCACATTTGCAACAGAATTTGGATCCTACCAGTATACAGAGATGTCATTTGGATTAAATAATGCCCCAACCATCTTTTCCAGGGTGGCGTTCGAAGCATTCAAGGAGTTTTTACATAAATTTCTAGAAGCATATTTTGATGATTGGACTGTTTTTAGCTTATTACAAAATCATATTGAATGTTTAAGACTAATGCTAGATAAGTGCAGGCAGTGTCAGATTTCCTTGAAACTGAAGAAGTGCATCTTCTTTTCACCCTTTGGAGTGTTGTTAGGACATATTGTGTGTAATTAGGTACTGCTGGTAGACCCATCTAATATTTCCATTATAGTTGATATGCCCCCTCCTACTTCAGTCAAACAGTTGCACACTGTGATGGGACATACTGGATACTACAGGAAGTTCATTAAAGGCTATGCACAGATCATAGCACCCATGGAGAAGATTTTGAAGAAAGACTGACAGTTTCATTGGACAGAAGAATGCCAACAGAGCTTCGACACACTGAAATAGAAAACCTTTACTACGCCTATCTTGGTTTTCCCAGATTGGAGCAAGGAATTTCACGTGCATGTCGATGCTTATTCTATTGCATTAGGAGTTGTGTTAGCACAACCGGGAGATCGAGACATTGACCAAACTTTATCCTTTGCTAGCAGGAAGCTATAAAAAATTGAGATTAATTACACCACCACTGAGAGAGAAGGGTTAGCCATGGTGTATGCGCTACATAAGTTTTGCCACTACTTGTTGGGAGGACACTTTAAAATGTTCACTGATCACTCCGCGCTGAAATACCTAGTCAACAAGCCAGTGTTGGGGGGAGAATATGCATATGGCTTATGCTATTTCAGGAATATGATTTCGAGATCATGGTTAAGCTAGGGAGAATGAACAAAGGACTTGACCACTTTTCAAGGTTGGAATATGGAGAGGAACTTACTAGTCTAGAGGATACACTGTCGGATGCACAATTGAAGACCTTGAATGGAGAATGGAAGGAAGGTTTTTTGAATGGGAGTCGGTTGAAACTATACTATGACAACCAGCTGCCTCGCAGCCATCAATAAGAGAAAAAGAGGAAGAGTCCAGGTACCCAGTGCAGTTGAAACTGGGTACCAGACACATAAAAGACAGTCTGCACATAGTGGGGAAGGAGAGAGAAGAAAGCACAGGCTACTCTGCACATCCTCAAGTCGAAGAAAATAAGAAGGATCAGATCTGATGTGCCTCAGGATGAGTCACAGGTGAGTTTTGGGGGCCTGTTGGCCCTTGGTTATGAAATTAACTGAAGATTAAGGCAGAAAAGATGGAATGTGAACTATGTGGAAGACACAATGACTGATACTGGGTCGAAGTGAGTAGAAGAGAAGAAAAGACGGAGTGAAGTAAGAGAAAGAAAGCCATTGGACGAGGAGATCAAGGATGACAGATCATGGACAACTCAACAAGCGGAAAAATCCATCGTTGGATGCTTCGGAGCACAACGTGAAAAGAAAGGAAAGATACGCTGGTGAAGCCCTAAAAATGCGGGTCAAGTTGACCTAGGGTTTTAGACACCTAGGGTTTTGGTATATAGGTTTTTTACACTTAGGTTTCGGCCTAAGGTTGTCGGTGAGTCATTGTAATGTATAAATAAGAACCTAGATAAGGGAAGAGGGTTCGGTGAAGAGTCCCGAGTTTGTTATTGTTATGAGTGATTATTGTAGTGAGAGAGAGAAGCATTGAGAAATGAGGGATTTCTGTGTTGTAAGATCTTGAGCTGGGTGTGAATATCAACCCTACAGCTGGGTGCACAGGGAGGGAAGACGGAGAGAAAGAGAGAATATTTGCTAGCTAAGAGCGCATATAAGAACTGTATGCTTTTATATTAATATATTATAAAGCATAGTTATGTGGGCGTAACCCTAGGGAGAGGGTGAACCACACATATCTTGGTGTTGTGTGTGATTGATGTGGTGTTCTCTTGTTCTTGATATATTGTTATTCCATTATTGTGTTAGATCTGACAGATAAATGTGCGATGTAGGACTAAGTTGATAAATGACATCTAGATGTTGTGTTGTTCTTGTATTGGATCCACTTGGTATTCCCTTTGGTTGTAGAAATTTGTGTCCTGCAACCCCCCATAGCTACTTCGAGTGAGACTGCATCTGCCTCGCAAGTGTTGCCGAAAGGGCCAATAGTTAGGGCTTGTTGGTGCGCTCTTGGAGCTGAACCCTGGGTCTTCCCTTTGCCAACACCTTCAAATATCAAGATATCGAAGTTGATTTGTACCTTGAAGGGGGCGACGCCTCCACTCAAGGAAGATGTGTCACATGTTGGTAGTCGTCGAAGGATTTGTGTGAAACTATCCATCATCTCATTCCTCTGTTGCATGAGGGCTTCCTTAAGAAGCATTTTGAAAGGATCTCTTGTCCCGTCATATTTATTTTCTCCTTCCATGAGAGGTTTCTTGGGCATGCGAGAGCTTTTGTCCTCAAGAGAAACAAGCTCGAGACCCAATTCTTTGTACCCTGACCTCGTTGGGGATATGCATTAAGACAACAAGGAGCAGACCGCTATGATACCACTGATCCATATTTTATGAGAAGAACGAAATGAATACAGATTATTAAAATATGTTTAACATAGAATAACAAAGATACAGTAACATTGTTTTTCTATTAAATAAGGAAATAAGTTGAAACTGAAAAATGCAGTGGAAAACAAGCTTGCTAGAATGGTGGCAGCTTATCTCTGAGAAGAGATGTGACAGTTGCACTTATTCGCAAGAAGATGATTACAATGAGGCTCTAAAGGCCTTTTTACAATAAATAGGAATGTCAAAACCCAATACATCCAAAAAACTAACCCTAGGAGATGAAGCACCAAAAGTCATGTGGGCCTCGTTTGGGTAAATTAGTACATCAACTTCTTGGGGTCGTAATGTTTGCATATGATCTCCATTTTAGATGCACGATAGCCCGTTGGAAAGGTATCGTTGAGGAGATTCATTTTGGGGCTCAATTAGAGCCTTCAACTATCATTAAGAAGCTCGATCCTGAAAAACCTTCATTTAGGCCCTCAAAATGGCCCCGAAAGTTAAAAACTCCTAAAAATAGTAAATTGCCAAAATTGCCAGAAAATTGTTTTGAGCGAGTTGGAAAAAGTGGGTGGCCACCGATATACACCTGGATCAATAATGTAGATATTGTTTTAAAACAATTTTTTATTATGACTTGTCCTTTAAATCACCTGATGCATGATTACTTGGACCTGTTGTTCATACCCCTATGCCCTAGAAATGAAATGTTTTTAAATATAATTAGAAAATATGAGTTTTTCTTTAAAAACAAATGATGAATGATGTGTTGAAATTTATTTGATGCTCACTTTGAAATTAATGAAGGTTCAATTTATTAAATATGAACGATTAAGAGAAGGAATTTAATAAATATTTGAGATCCTATGTCTCATTGAAGCTAAAAGTGTGTGCATTACATACTAGTGGTGGGCCCTTAATTTTCCTAGAAAACCAAGGCTGTGTTATACCAAGTGACTTGTCATTTGCTATCCATAAAGTTATTATTATTATTTTTATTCAAATTTATTTATTATATTATATTTAAGGGGTAGTTGTGTTTCGGTGATGTTATTTCAGATCCATTGTAACAATTTACAAATTGACATTTCAGACCAGACAAATGTGGTCCATCATTAAGAAGAAATGTGATCCAAAAGAACATCACCAAAATACCATTGATTGCAAAAATCTTAGAACTAAGATAGTTATTTATTTTTATATACCCTACGAACCTCTATAAAAACAATATATGAGACGTGAATAAGAAGGAGAAAAGAGCAAGTATGATTGAGATCAATAAAATGAAAACAAGTTCCATTCTATTTTAATTTCTCACATAGCTTGATATAAGATTATAGCAACAAGATGGCTTACAAATAGGTCAAGCATTAGGGTGAAAGTAAGTATTCATTCTTCTAAAGGTATATTTATTTATATGCAATTCTTGGATACGCACTTTTGTTCAATTGTATAATAGTGACCAAGCTATATATGTAGATTCTAGTCAATCTAGATTTGTATTTTTTTTCCATGGAAAAAGCATTATATTTGATATTTCAAGAGTGAAATCAAAACATACATTGACAAGCTTGACGACTCCTTCAAAATTAAAAAATATTTTCATATCTATCCTACCTATCATGTAGCTACATAGTACAGTCATTCATACATCAACATAGTTCAAGACATTTAATATTTCCTTTTTGAACCAACACACAACCTTCTAGTATCAATTGTAAACCCCCCCATAGAATAGTGTGCCTAAGAAAGACTTCTTCCTAAGTCAAAGAAGGTATAAAGTGGATTTTGAAGAGAGAACACCTCCCTTGAATTCTTGTATAACCAAGGTACCCTCTTGTAAAGTAATAACATATTTAACAATATAGATGTATATTCTCATAAAGGTCTTCTCCATTGCACACTTCCATCGCTTGATTGTATGTTGTTATGAGTAGCATATGGTTTTATAAACATCCTACTCATTAAAATCCTAACTCGTTATCTACTTTGTCAAACTAGGATATATTATCTAGTTATTCATTTAAATATTTTAATAAATCATTTTTCTAAGGCATACATGTTACTCTCTTGTAATTTTATTATCTCACTTCATTCCTTGCATTTTCTTTTAAGTGATTTTAATGATGTTAGTTTACTTCAATTTTCCTTTGTACGGATCTTTTCGTTATGTAGTTGTATTAATTATTTTATATTTTTATTTCACATTCATTTCATGGCACTTCAAATCTGATTTAACTTAGCATTCATTAATGGTAACATATTTCAATTTTCACTTACATGGAGTATTTTACTAACTTAAGGCTAGGATGCATCGCAAGAGAAGTGGTACCCATCACAAGAGAATCTATAATATTGAGACACAACCTCCTCACATAATATTCTTTGGTGGTAGAAGGGTGAATAACTCCAATAAAAAAATATCACACACCCACCAACAATGCAACAAGAATAGTAAGTTGAAATGTGACATGCAAAAGGAAAATGGACAAAATATAACAAGAAAATAGAGAAAATAGAGCAACAAAACTATACATATCCTTGGATAAAACAATATGACAAACATAAAAAGGAAAGAGTTAAAAGTGTCTTCCATAACCATCGTTATAAAGGTAATGTAGACTCTGAATTGTAACCATGAGAGTAAGCTACCAAGCTATTTGAAACCTATGTCCTAAATTGAGAGAGGAAAGGTTATTGAACAACCAATGAAGTAACCTACATGGTGAATAAAGAGGAAATGGGAATGAACGACCAATGAAGTCACCTACGTGGTGAATAAAGAGGAAATGGGAGCTTGAACAACCAAGGAAAGAGAAGCAACAATGTTGAGTCACAACCTCCTGGAACACAAATCATTGGTGGTAAAAGAGAAAAACATTTCTCCTAAACTGTAAATAGATAAAACAAAAAAAGTAATGAATATACCAAAAAGATAATTTCACCGATAGACATCCTCTTATTGGAATCGATGGATTAATCAACCTTTTAATTACAAAATATGATATGATGTCTAGGAACTAAAGATGTTGGCATATTCTCGACCTCATTTCCAAATCAATGAATAATATTTTCATCATTAACTCCCTTGCATTTATGAATTCGTATGTTCATCATTACTTTTTTTGTTTATTGTTTCACTTTTACTTAACATTAATAAGAGATTACTACACTTTCTTATCAATTTCCATGGAGCATATTTACCAATGCAAGAAAACTTATTGGACTTTCAACATTTACTTTATTATTAACCTTTTACAATGTTTGCATTTTAGCTTTGTTTGACTATATCTCCCATACAACTAGCATACAACTACGGATCAAATAGCAAGTGTCATATTGGGTGGGTGTTTCATTTTTTACCACGTTTTCCTGGACATGAAGCCTGTGTGTGGTAATGGAGGATGTCATGTGTCCTAAAACATGTAATGGTAGGTGTAATACCAAGTGCAATGAAAACCTGGCTTGGCCATTGAACGCTTGGGAGCCTGACCATTAAAATTTTTTGATCTTCCATTCGTCGACTTAGCTCAAAACATGGCCATTAGTAGTAGCAGTGGATATGTTACTCCCTATTTTATTCACGATAAGAAAAGAACTCTTATATATGAGCCGAGAGAAAAAATAGAGTTACAATAGCATTCTGGGGACATTCAAACATCAAATTTGAGGTATGCCAAAACGTTTTTGTTACTGTGGTTTTCTACCTGTAACTGTTAATTTGTCTCTGCTCTTGTGAATTTGTCTTAGCTCTTTAAAATGTTATATTGATTTCATCTAATCTCTTGATGTCGTACTTCATTGTTTTATCATGTGTTTTATAGAGCAATAATGGTATGACAACTAATCTATTGGCTATACAAACATTGTTGCTTTTTTCCTTAAGAAGTTTCAATGCTCAAATGCAACTCGATAGCTTACTGAGTTTCCTCGGTTATCTTGTTGTGATATTTATAAAATATCATGTGTTTGTTTGGGCCACCCTGCTCATTTCCCTAATATGGAAAGTATATATATATATATGGCATTGTGTTTTTGTGATCACAGGTAGAGGAGAATATTGAATGAGGCTTTTTCCTATTCTTGAAGTGTGAATGAGGGTTGATACAATACATGTATACGGTATGTGTTTGGGAGGTGAGAAGTAATAGTAGTGTTAATGTGAACTTTAAATGCCCAGCTCTGAACCCACGAGCCTCATTTTATAAATTTTGTTTTGGGGTTTATGGAATCGACCAACTCTGAATAAACTATAGTTAATAAAGATTCAAATGACTATATTGCATAATCTAAGGTGAAAGAGGGTATTACGACATGGGTAGGTCTCGTTAGTGAAGAATAGAGAGATATTGTTCAACTGAGTCATGTTGCATTGATTTATGTTTTGTCTAGTGTGTTGGATTACTGAGAGTGGGGGTGAATCATTAATAGAGCAATTTAATCCCTTTTCACCATAAAATTCAAGTGTTGTATCAATGTAGCATTATCATCCAATAGTTGCAGAGTAAATAAACAATGAAAAAATGAGCAATCACACACGTACACAGTACAACAGTGTTTCATGTGGAAACCCAAAGTGGAATAAAACCACAGAATGTTTTTTTTATATGTCTTTAATAATTACATTCATTGGAAGCACCAACTTCCTTTGTTTTCCAGCTGCAACTAGAAGGAGGCTCCAACCGCCTAGTTTCTCAAGCTACAACCTTAGGGAAGCTCCAACTCCCCAATTCTCTTGATACAACCACAAGGAGGATACAACCCCCTATGTTCTTCGACTACAATCGGAAGGTGGTTACAACCACATGTCCTTTCCCCGTCCAACCTCCCTGACATATAAGTAGAATGATGGAACCACTGTGACACTATCACTGTGAGATATATTGATGTAAACCTGTACCAATCAACCTGGGAAAAACTATTGGAATTAATAAAGCAACTGAGAGGGGGGGGGGTGAATCATTTGTTTCTATGATTAAACAATTTTAAGTCTATTAAAACATTGTTAATCTTTCTTCAAGTGATCATCAACAATATACAACATATGGACAGTAAAATCAAATAGCATCAGTCACACATAAAGTATACAC
>JZKD02S2100502.1:34574-48388 GCA_000966675.3 Picea glauca | reverse complement strand
TTTATTATGTATTTATTTTAATCTATTATATTATTAAATTGAAAAAAAATAATACAAATTTATATTTTTGTTCTTTGTCAAAATGGGTTTATTTGTAGAATCATGAAACTTTTTTAATTTATTAAATTACTAAATTTAAATATTTTAACCATTATAATTTGGTGTATATGTATTGAATTATATTTAATAATATTTTTCTTTTGTATTGTTTTAGAATAGGAAATTTCAACTAATTTTGAGATTTTATGTAAAAATACGGATTATATATTCTTTTAATTTAAGAAACTTTTTTTTTAAATTTGTGTAAGTTTTTATTTCATTCATTTGGATAGTTGGTATTGGTGGATGCCAACTACAGTGAATAAATGAAGTTGGAAGAATAAATATCTAAAGGTTAATTGAATAATAAAATTGTGAAAAAAAAAAGAGTTTTAGTGTATAAAATATAACATTGAGATTTAAGGGTTTCTTATCGAAATTAATGTAGTGACAATGGCAAAGAAAAGAATGCATACAACCAAAATACAAAAGACAATGGAATGCTTACTCCACAATAACTGGGTATTGTTAAGCTTGTAGCTATTCCTAATTAGCCATAAACCAGATATCAAATAGCATTGTAAGCTTTAGAAGGCCTTTTTTTCCTTTTTGCATGAACTCCTTCGAATAGGAAACCAAGTAAGAATCAAACACATAAGAATAAGATATACAATAAGGAAAAACTTTAAATATGTCTTGAACCAAATAAATATGAAAACCTTTTTTTATTATTATTATGTTTATTTGTCAAACTTGCTTTCACATACCAACATGTTATGTCAATTGCAATCTCCCAACCTTGCATAGTTTGAGTTCAGCACAATCCTTATCTTTCTAATTCAAGTTTAGTTTTCGGTCAAGCTATTATCTCGTCCTTGTTTCATTAGCACATTGTTATCATGCATGGAAAATCACAACCTCTAACTAGTTCAATTACAATCATGTAACACACACACACATGGATTGTAAGTACTCCAAAAATTTTATATAGTTGAACAATGCTAACAACACAATTTTATATGTGAATTTATTTTGCTTAAAATTGTAATCTCAACTTCCTCTTAAAAATATTTTAATGTAATTGTATGTAGTCCAAAACGAAAAGTTAAAGTAATTATAAAACAATTGAAACTTGTAATAATGTATAATTTATACATAACTTAAAAACAAAACAAAATTGATATTGATTACTCCATGCCTTTAAAAGTTAAAGTAGAATTAGATAGATGTAGGTGTTACTAAGTATTGGCAATGTCACAAGTGTAAAATGAAGTCTCCAAAACCTTTTTAAAATAAATTGATAAATAAAGGTTGTGACATATTAGTCCTATCCATAACACTTCAAAGTACTCTTTTCTATCTTGTTTTTGCTTGATAATTTCCTTTGCAAATACTTTAATGAATCTATATGCATGGCCTAAGGTTTCACAACTAATAGTCTTAATTTTGCTTCAATAAGACAATAGCTTACTAGATATTGTTTAGATATTCATGCACTACGAATGAGATGTCTCTATGAACATCATAAAACCAAATAAAACATGCAATTAATAATGAATTGATCAATGCTAAAAATGTAAGGTCATAACATGAGGGATGCAGGACAATGTAATACTCTTCTTGTGTATTTCCAAACCCTCCCCAAAAACTATTCTACACAAAGATTCTATCATGGAATGTAAGAGTGGTAAATGCCTTAGGTGTTCTCCTTGGACCTTGGAAGTGGTCAACAAGTCTTAATTACCAAAGTTTTGCCATCCCTTTTTTATTTTAAAAAATATTGTCATCTTATAACCCAAACTATTTGATGAAATCTTTTTTTGGACCTAGTGTCGCCTAATCCGCACCTCAGGTCACGTGGAATAAATATTTAATCCATTGGGTGTGGCCTTGGGGGCAAGTCTCGAATCAGGTAATTGTCACCTGACACTTGAATCTTATGTCTAGGATAACTCTTAGTGAAGACAAGGGGTAGTCCCTAATAAAAAAACTCTAAGGTTTGATTAAGCTCAATGTAAGAAGTTCTAGGAGTTAATATAAAAGGATTGCTTATGCGAAAGATATGAAGCAAATGAAATACTTCAAGGCAAATGATAATAAGCAATTGAGAATATAGATGAGTGCCAATAATGTATTATTGTGAAATGCGTTGCAATGCTCTTGATAAGTTTTATTAATTAAGGCTGATTGGTTGAATTAGTAGGTTAACTCGATGAGATTTACCGATAATGCAAGTCCACTCGTGAGTGCAAGAGATTGTAAGTGTGAAAAATAAATCTAAAATATGATGTGTTTCCTTCAACTGCAATCAAAAATGTGTACAAGCAAGATTATAAGGAGTTCCAACGAGGAGAGAGTGAATCCCAAAGTATCCCCCTGAATTCACAAGTCAATCCACTGGTATGATCTCGTATAGAGCAATAGTAGTAAAAGGATTTCCCTAGTTAGAATAATCCGCAAAAATTAATTCCCTCTCAAATCGTGTCAAGATCCAACAAGTTGGCAAGGCCAAGAGCATAATAGAGCCTTAACAAGGAATGTATGTTACTTTGCAAAATGAAATACTGAAAATGAAACTAAGTTAACTAATCTAAGAAAGTGAATGTTTGGTGGTGCTTTGGTTCATCTTAAGTTTATTTTAACTTGTCAAAATAGAAAATGGACACATGCAAAAGACAAAATGAAAAAAAGGAGACAATCCCCCGAGGGTGCGGGGATGAGAGGCCTAGTGGGTATCCCACTATTGTTTTCAGGATACAATCTTTATTATAAATGTGTGTGGTCCTTTTATAGCTCAAATACCAACAAACTTACAAAAAAATAATAGAAAATGGTATTAGAGGGAAAGTGGGGTGCCTTGGGTGGTCTTCAATGCTCTGCGTTCACGAAATTTTGGCAGCACTTCCTCTTATCTATTCGCTAAACCTGCAAAAAAAACAAGATAAAGTGGAGAAATGTTGCTCAAAAGTGTTTCAGAAGTTCCCGCAAAAGTTGTTAGTTATAATCCAGAAAATACCAAATGAAAGCTATGCAGAAGTTAGTGAAAAAATAACCAAGAAAGCAAGTAAAAGCTAGCTTTCTTAGTGGCTTTTGTTTGTTGTTCATGATCCGGATTTAGGATCGGAACGAACTAATTAATTGATTGAATACAATAAACATAGAGATAGGATGAATAACACAAATATCCAGTGAACAATATCTTCTATTAAATAATGAAATAGGCTGAAACTGTAAAACTGCAAAACTGAAACTTGTTCGAATGGTGGTAGCTATCTCTAAGAAGAGATGTGGCTGCTACGGGCATCCGTCTAAGAAGAATGGATTACAATGAGGCTCTAGAGGCCCTTTTCATATTACTCATGAATGTCAAAACCCTAGACATCCAAAAACCTAACCCTAGAAGGTGAAACACCAAAAGTCACGTGGGCCCTATGGGTAAGTTGGTGTAATTTGGTACCTCAACTTCCTAGGGTCGTAACTTTTGCATACGACCTTTGTTTTAGGCGCGTGATAGCGTGTTGGAAAGGTCTTTCAAAGAACTACACATTTGGTCATCCTACTCTGACTTTGTCTACAGTTTAACTGTGGCGAGTAAAAAAAAACAACGTTTAGGGCCCCAAAACAACCCTGGAAGTACAACAAGATGCGTTGACATGAAAACATACAAAATAAGCCAATTGGATTAGGCGAGAGGCCACTCGTATCCACCTGGAGAATGTGTAGGGCTTCAGACAGCCCCAGAAGTGTAGAACTCACAATTATAAAGTAGTACAGAAGGACGTGTTGAACAAAAACAAACACAACAAGCCAATTAGAATAAGTGGGTGGCCACCAATATCCACCTGGATCAATCCTCCCCCCTAACGAAGCAATGGTCTCTATTGCATTGAGTTCCCCCATCAGGTGAGGAAACTTCTGTTAGATTTTGCCCCAAGTGAGCCACTTGCCTTGGTGTAGGAGTTGTCTTGCCCTGACAACCAGATAAATTTGGATTCGTTGTTGGCGAGTGCCCTTGACCTGTGTGTCCACTACCTGAATGGTGGATGCTTGTTCCATGCAGTCAGGGTTGAGCTATGTTGGTGTCATCTATTCGACGATCTCAGAGGTGTCCAATAACAGTGGAAAATATGGCCGAAGGAGGTCCACATTGAATACTGGATCCATACCAAGGAAGGGTGGAGTGTTGGGCTCAAAATCATTGCTACCCACAGCCTTGGTGATAGTGTAAGGCCCATGGGCCATAACAAAGTGGACACAGCTTCCAATGGGGCCCGGTGAGACGCTCCTTCTGCAAATGTAACCAAACTTTGTCGCCAACCTGAAAATAGTGTGGTACTCTGTGTTGATCATGGCATTGCTTGTACTTAGCATTAGATTTATGCAAAATCTCCTGGACCTGTTGGCGGATGTGTTGAATCCGCTCAATAAATCTGGTGGCTTTGTCGATCGCAGACTGATCAGGGGAAGAGTCTGTCTATGCGGTGGAAAGAGGAAGTGCAACAACAATGGGTCCCAAGGTTTTGAAACCCAGACCAACCTGAAATGGGCTATGGTCGGTGGAACTATGAAGAGTCATGTTGTAATTGTTTTGGACATATGGGAGACTCTCGTCCCATGCACGGGGATGCTTAGAATTGTACATGCGCAGGATGTGCACAATCATCTGATTGATGAACTCGGTTTTTCCATCGGTTTGGGGGTGGAAAGCAGTGGATTTTGTGAGCTTGGTGTTCAACAGAGACCAGAGACTCAACCAAAAGGTGTTGAGGAACCTGTTGTCTCGATCGGAGATGACGGTCTATGGTATCCCAAAGTGGACCCAAACTTGTTTGAAGAAGAGCTTGGCAGTATCTTCCGTTGTGAAATTCTTCTCACAGGCTATGAGGATGGCCATCTTCAAAAACCAATCAACAACCAAAAACACGCAGTCATTTTCGTGCTTGGTGGACGAAAAACCAGACATGTAATCAATTGAGATGGATTCCCATAGCTTCTCGGAAATAGGAAGAGGGGTGTATAAGCTTTGCTTCTTGATGGTTGGCTTGGAAATGGCACAGACAATGCAAGATTTAATATGCTTGCTAACGTCTTGTCGAAGTTTTGGCCAATAAAAAATTTTCTGAAGAATGACCACAATTTTCTCTATGCCAAAATGTCCTTCCACCTGACTGTAGTGGGCTTCCCAAATCAGCTTTGAACGCTCGCTTGTAGGAACACAAAGATGGCCTAGGTGGCATAATATTATGTCCTAAATGTGAAAATCAATGATAGTGGTGCATGTAACCAAGAGTTGATATGTGGTGGCGAAGTCTGAATCTTGTTGATAAAGTTGGGGCCAATCCGATGCTTCATGTCCACAGGAATGGAGCACATTGGTGAGTGTAATCACAGGGGGCTGACTAAGGCAGTCAACGACACAATTGGAGATACATGTCTTATACTTGATGTTGAGATGGAACTATTGCAGGTAGGTGGACCACTTCTGATGGCAGTCGTTCTGCAATTTCCCCTGTGTATGTATGAACTGCAGAGCCTTGTGATCAGTGTGTATGATCATCTCTTTCCCCTGAATGTAATGTTTCCATTGACGACAGGCTTGTACAGTGGAATACATTTCCTTGTCATAGGTGGGGTATTTCAGAACAGTATCAAAGAGTGTCTAACTATGGTCTGCCATAGGATGCTCGTGTTAAGTGGGAACTGCGCCCACAACATAGTCAGATGCATCAGTCTCAATCTTGAATGGTTGTTGCATATCGGGAAAGGAGAGTATTGGAGTTGAGCACAAGCGATGTTTCAGATCATCGAATTCTCATTTTTTCTCCTTCCCCCACACAAACTTGGCCCTACCACCTACCTTGGTCACCTGGTTGAGGGCCCATGCAATATGGGAGAATCCCAACATGAACCGTTGGTAGAAATTGGCTAGTCCCAAGAAGCTTCGAAGCTCGCTCAGTGTGGTTGGGGCTGGCTAGTCATGAATGACTTGGATCTTAGCTATATCAACATGTACCCCATGCTCATCAAAAGTGTATCCCGAGTATTGGACCATGTTCATTCCAAAAGAGAATTTTTCCAAGTTGGCATAAAGCTTGTGTTGTTGCAGAGTGCTCAAAACTTGTTGAATATGTTGCATGTGCTCCTCCCACATTATGCTAAAGATTAGGATGTCATCCAAATATACTACCACATAGGAGTTGGTGAAGGGTCTCAATACATCATCCATCAGTGTCATGAAAGTGGCTCCTGCATTTGTTAAGACAAAGGGCATAATTATCCATTCGTAGAGACCTTCTTTAGACTTGAAGGTTGTCTTCCAGACATCACTTGGTTCGAGGGGAACCTGGTGGTAGCCGGACTTTAGGTCAATCTTGTTGAAGAAATTTTCCCCCTTGATTTGGTCAATAAGTTCATCAATCTTGGGAATGGGGTAGCGGTTCTTGACTGTGATTTTGTTTAAGGCTTTGTAATCAATGCAAAGTCTCCAAGTCTCGTCCTTCTTCTGCACTATTAAAATCAGGCTTTTGCAAGGGGAGGAGAAGGGTCTGATGTGCCCCTTTTGAAGAATCTCTTGGATATGATGCGTGATTTTGTCATTCTCCATCAGCAAGTGCCGATAGATTGGTCCATTAGGGAGAGGTGTGTCGGGGGGTCAGATCAATTAGATGCTTGACTCGAAAATGTGTCAATACCCCTATAGGTGAGGCGAAGATGTCTCTGTCTTATTCCATGATCCTGTCCACTTGTCTCTGCTACAAAGAGAGGCGTTGTGTAGAGGCCATGGATTTGATAATGACCTTCTACCTACTGTGAGCACGTATAACAAAGAAGATGAACTTCTCGGTCTGTGAAATGACCTTACTGCATTTCTTAGCATAGATTAAAGAAATAGCAGTAGGCGGTGCCACCTATGGGATTATGTACAATTGTCTACCCAAAGTAATAATAACACTATGGGGTCTAGACTCATACATAGCATGACGCTTCCACAAATATGGTTTTCCTAAAAGAACATCACAAATTTCAAGGGGAGAAATATCATACAATACCTCATCTTTGAAAGGCTTGATGTCGTAGGGAAGACGACACTATTGGTTGACATGAAGATCTCTTCCTTGAAGAAGCTATCCGATGGTGTAGGGTTGTGGGTGTGGTGGAGTTGGCAGGTCCAGAGGCTTGACGACCTCTGCTGAAATCAGGTTATTTTGACTATCATTGTCGACAATGAAATGAATCAAAGCCCCCTTGACCCACATCTGTGATTGAAAGAGGCATTCCCCTTCCTCTGGTTCTTTTGGTTCGCTTGGACGAACTTTCGTGGTAGCGACCGTGGCACTAGTTTCAACATCGATAATATGCTTCCCTCCTTCTGGATTTGACTTAGAATCAAAATCGGCCAGAATCGGCCTCTAACTCGGAAGCCTTTATCTCGACCACAAGGGACTTCTTGGAGCAGCATTCGTCGGTGTTGTGCCAAGGACATCTATGGTACTCACACCATTTTCATGTGTCCTTCTTCATCTTCTCATTTCCCTTCTTGTGTTGCAGCTTGGATGGATTTTCCTAAGGGCGACCATATCGACTTGGTCCCTTGTTGTGTGGGTTGGGGTTGCCTTTGCCCTACTTTGGCTGTGAGGGGTTTGCAGATCCAAACTCTCGTCATTTCTGCTTAAATTTTTGCTCGATCTTGACAGAGTATCTATAAGCCGTGCCCAATGAGGCAATGTCCAGCAACTCCATTTTTGTTTGAATGTATCTATGCAAACAACTGTGGTATTTGAGCACCAGATGATGCTCAGAATATTTGATGACCAATTTGGTGCGTAGGGTATGGAAAATATTGGTGAAGTCCGGTATTGTCTAGTCCCTTTCTTCTCGTAGGGTGGTCCATCTGGTGTATTGGTCCTCGTAGCTTCCAATAGGGTAATACTGCTCTTTAATGGCGTCCCAAAAGGAATCCCGTGTAGGGGCCACCAAAAAACTTGCAGATTCCTCCACGACCCTTTGCTCAAAGTAAGTATCCCACCAGTATTTAACATGGGGAACAACCTTGAGGAGTGCAAAAGTGATATTTTCCCTATCGAAAAAAAATTGGACCGAAAAATATCCTTTGAGCAAATTCAACCATTTATCTACATCATCCACATCTATCAATCCTTCAAATAATGGAATATCAAAATTTACCTGTACCTTGAAGGGGGTTGCATGGCCACTTTATGAAGATGCTTCTCTCGTGGGCAACTGTCGAAGGATCTACACGAAGTTTTCAATCATTTCATTCCTTTTTCGCGTGAAGGCTTCCTCGAGCAACATTTTAATAGGATCTTCTGGTCCATCATCTTTCTTTTCATCTCCCATGGGTTGTTTTCGGGCTCAGCGCAACCAATATGGTAATGGCTCGATTGGTTCGAGTCAAAACTTCTTCTACCCATACCTTGTCGGGGACATGCACGAAGAATAATAAATGAAGAGAAGACCTCTCTGATACCACTGGTCTAGAATTAGGAGTGGAACGAACTAATTAACAGACTGAATACAATAAACATAGAGATAGGACGAATAACACAAATATCCAGTGAACAATATCTTCTATTAAATAATGAAATAGGATGAAACTATAAAAATGCAGAACTAAAACTTGCTCAAATGGTGGTATCTATCTTTGAGAAGAGATGTGGCTTCTACGCCCATCTGCCTGAGCAGAATGGATTACAATGAGGCTCTAGAGGCCCTTTTCATATTACTCATGAATGCCAAAACCCTAGACATCCAAAAACCTAACCCTAGAAGGTGAAACACCAAAAGTGATGTGGGCCCTATAGGTAAGTTGGTGTAATTTGGTACCTCAACTTCCTAAGGTCGTAACTTTTGCATAAGACCTTCGTTTTAGGCGCGTGATAGCCCATTGGAAAGGTCTTTCAGAGAGATACACATTTCGTCGTCAGACTCTGACTCAATTTACAGTCTGACTATGGCGAGTCAAAAAAACAATGTTTAGAGCCCCAAAATAGCCCTGGAAGTATAGTAAGATGTGTTGACATGAAAACATACAAATTAAGCCAGTTAGATTAGGCAAGAGGCCACCCATATCCACTTGGAGAATGTGTGGGGCTTCAAACAGACCCAGAAGTGTAGAACTCACAATTATAAAGCAGTACAGAAGGACGTGTTGAACAAAAATGGACATGAGGAGCCAGTTGGAATAGGTGGATGGCCACCAATATCCACCTGGATCAGTTCAGGACAACAAACAAGAAGTAACTAATATTTCCAAATATGAAGTTTGAAGCTCTAAAAATGAATCTAACTTTTAGCCTTGAAATTTCACTATAAAATTCTTGTTAAAAGACTAAACTTATTATGCTAGATCTACTTTGTATGATGAAAACTTTAAATGTAAAGTATGGATCTATGCATGCATGCATGAGAAAGTAAGATATATTTGAAATATAACTTTAAAACTAAGATTTGCTTGCATGCATGAGAAAGTAACCAAGAAATATTTTTATTTTTTATGAAGGAAAGAGAGAGAAGCTTGATAGTTTGGAACCCTTGGGCTATGGAGTGTTCCGGTAAAATGTTGAGGGACTACGTCTCAAGAGGATTGGAGCACGTAGAAATTACAAGCTATTCCAACTACGTCTCCAAGCATGAGAACTTGTAAGAAAATCTTGCAGGAAACTGTTAAATATTGGAGCTCCCTAGAAAAGAGACTTTGATAGCATGATCATTAACCAAAATAAACATGCAAATCTAATATCTCTAATATAAAAATACAATAAGATATAAAAAAAATAAACTAATTTAGAATATCTTATTCTACTAGGTGACAACATCCCTTCAAAGGCCAAATTAACTAATTTAAAGGAAGAAAATTAAACTAAGGTTATCTCACATTATAAGCATAAGACATCAATCATCCACACAATTCACACAAGCCACCTTCTTGACCTCCAAATTATTCTTTATTCCAATAGAAAAATGTTACAATGATAGTACAATAGAAAGCTTGACAAAAACTCTCATTAACTTGAAAGAGGAGAGGATGCTTGGTTATATGGAGAATAGGGGTGCACTTCCGAAGGAGGGGGCGCACATCCCAAGGTAGACCAAGCCAAGTGGAAGGTTGGATCCATGCCACATCTAAAGAGAACTCAAGTTACTTGCCACAAGTGCAATAGAGAGGAAGCTAGAGGGCACCACCTCTTAATAGGTAGACAGACATCTCCTTGGGATTGGCACCCTCAAGGAGAATGTGCCACCTCTTGAGAGGGAGGGCTCACCTCACATAGAGATCTCCATCAACATGAGTCTACTCATTACTTGACTCATATTCAACTCCTCTACTTCCCACTTAAATCCCCTCAACAACAACTTACCACTAGTGAATTGAAGACATGCCAAAAACATGTTTCCGACATGTTTCCTAAATAATAGGGAGTTGATTTATTTGTCTTTTATTTACCTTTTTTGAGTAAAATTGATTTTTGACAAGCAAAAGTCAATCATTTCTCTCAAAATTTGGGTACATGGATGAAAGAGGTATTATGGGTTAGAAAACGATACCCCTCAAGGCATAATACCTCCTAGTACCACTTATTTAATTATTACATCAATTTACAAGGAAAATTCATGATTGCGAGAATTTTTTAATGATATAAAAACATAAAAAAAAATCCTAGAGGGACCTAATGCATGTCCATAAGACTTTAGATAAATGACTATCATGGTAATATACATTATACACTAGACTCAAACAAACACACTAAGGCCTAACCATTAGGACACACTCCAGCTTTGGAGGAATGAGTGAAAAAAATTAGAAAATTATAAATCGCTAAAAAAAAACAAGTGAAAAAAAACACTCTAAAGGTTGGATGACTAATGGAGAACACCTAAAGGGCAATGAGTCCACTATAGGGGAAAGGTAACGGATTTAAATGGGTTGACCCATGTCTCGTGACTTTGCCACATCCTAACCATATCTTAACTTCTATGTGATTATCTTATTTCCTCACTTCTTCCAAATGTTAATGCATGTGGATTCAAACACAGTGCGTGAAAATAAAATCATGAAGAACTTATTTAACTCCTATCTTCAAGTAATAACCTTCTACATTGAAGCAACTGACTCCTATTTTCATGGAATCAAGAAAAGAGTGGAGAGGAGATTCTTCACCACACACCATTCATTCATGCAAAAGAGTAAATTTGAATTGGAAGAGAGGAGCTTGAAAAAAAGACACTTAAAAAGAAAATGGGGGTTTTCATGATGAAAAACTAGTTCAACTCTTGTATGATCCATGGAAAAACTATTTCAGCTCTTGTATGATCTAAAAAAATTTCATATTGTATTAAAATTGTATGTTTCCCTGATCTTCCTACTCCTCACTAGTGCATTGGATGCTTGCATCTTCAATGTCCATTGGTTTTAGATTTTGAAAGGCCATCTATGCATCAATTCCTCCTCCATGAAAAAAGCTCTGGTTTCTCTGGTTATTTGAAGCCAAATAGAGGTTCTCCATATGTTGTGAGGAAACTAATACCCACAACCTACCACATTATGCTTCCAAAGTATCAATTCAGTGCTTTTGTGAAAGGAGAATGCTCGAATGATTGACACTTTTAGTGGCACATGAATGTTCCAATTATGCTACCTTAGAGGAGAGAGCCAGTATGGAAGTGTTATTGGCCTAGGTNAAATTAGAAAATTATAAATCGCTAAAAAAAAACAAGTGAAAAAAAACACTCTAAAGGTTGGATGACTAATGGAGAACACCTAAAGGGCAATGAGTCCACTATAGGGGAAAGGTAAGGGATTTAAATGGGTTGACCCATGTCTCGTGACTTTGCCACATCCTAACCATATATTAACTTCTATGTGATTATCTTATTTCCTCACTTCTTCCAAATGTTAATGCATGTAGATTAAAACACAGTGCGTGAAAATAAAATCTAAGTATGAAGAACTTAGTTAACTCCTATCTTCAAGTAATAACCTTCTACATTGAAGCAACTGAATCCTATTTTCATGGAATCAATAAAAGGGTGGAGAGGAGATTCTTCACCACACACCATTCATTCATGCAAAAGAGTAAATTTGAATTGGAAGAGAGGAGATTGAAAAAAAGACACTTGAAAAGAAAATGGGGGTTTTCATGATGAAAAACTAGTTCAACTCTTGTATGATCCATGGAAAAACTATTTCAGCTCTTGTATGATCTAAAAAAAAATCATATTGTATTAAAATTGTATGTTTCCCTTATCTTCCTCCTCCTCACTAGTACATCGGATGCTTGCATCTTCAATGTCCATTGGTTTTAGATTTTGAAAGGCCATCTCTGCATCAATTCCTCCTCCATGAAAAAAGCTCTGGGTTCTCTAGTTATTTGAAGCCAAATAGAGGTTCTCCATATGTTGTGAGGAAACTAATACCCACAACCTACCACATTATGCTTCCAAAGTATCAATTTAGTGCTTTTGTGAAAGGAGAATGCTCGAATGATTGACACTTTTAGTGGCACATGAATGTTCCAATTATGCTACCTTAGAGGAGAGAGCCAGTATGGAAGTGTTATTGGCCTAGGTAACCTCCTCATGTATACACAATACCTTATTAAGCTCACAGAGGTCGTCACTGTCCATATCAGTGCAATCAAGCTTCTTACCAGACTTCTCAAACTCTGGGAACATAGGTCCCAACATGTTGCTTCCTAAACCGTGATATTGATGAAAGTAGAACNGAATGTTCCAATTATGCTACCTTAGAGGAGAGAGCCAGTATGGAAGTGTTATTGGCCTAGGTAACCTCCTCATGTATACACAATATCTTATTAAGCTCACAGAGGTCGTCACTGTCCATATCATTCCAATCAAGCTTCTTACCAGACTTCTCAAACTCTGGGAACATAGGTCCCAACATGTTGCTTCCTAAACCGTGATATTGATGAAAGTAGAACTCCCCAATTCAAATGCAACCACAAATCAAACCTGTCACCTTGCAGAAAATCATACTAGAAAATTCATAGGTAAAAACCCAAGCATACTTTAAAATCAAGTTACCAATAGTGTGACACCAGAGAGCCCCCAATACAGTCTCTCATGTCTCCAACCCACCTCTCTCTGAACAACACCGATATGGTCTAGATTACCCCAATTATATTTACCTATGCACATATAAAAGTTTGCTCCTCGTTGAACTGGACCCCCACTCCATAGGTTTCCTCTCTAAGACAAGAATTCAAAGAAACCCCCGTTGGAATAGTTCCAAATTACTTAACCTTTGTCATAATTTCACATTGAAATATCATGAGCAAATCCCAAAGGAGTAAATCACCTAATTTCACATTGTTGCATTAGACCGTACTCCCATTGATTGGCATGTCCCACCCTTAGAAGACTTGACGTATGGATGAATCTAAAACGTTGATTTACATAGTTCAGTAGTGATTCACGATTGTGTCAGAAAATAGTAAAAACTAGAAAGTGAAAGACCACGAGGGCAACGCTCCACCCAAATAAGACAAGAGAGGGCTAGCTCATTTTATCGCTTCATGTGTGCTCTCTGGGTAGCCCATTTTATCGCTTCATGTGTGCTCTCTGGGTATCCATCTGGTGGTGGTAGGATTTTAATGGTATACCTTTTATATATATATTTTACATTTATTTAGATGATGAATATGGATTATTTAGTTAATTTAATTTTTAAAAATTAATATATATTTTTCAATTTTATTATATAATAATTTATAAATAAAAATTAAATAGAAAATAAA
>JZKD02S2100502.1:17354-34564 GCA_000966675.3 Picea glauca | reverse complement strand
TCAATAAGACAATAACTTACTAGATATTGTTTAGATATGCATGCACTACGAATGGGATGTCTCTATGAACATCATAAAACCCAAATAAAACATGCAATTAACAATGAATTGATCAATGCTAAAAATTAAGGTCATAACATGAGGGATGCAGGACAATGTAATACTCTTCTTAAGTATTTCCCCACCCTCCCCAAAAATTATTCTACACAAAGATTCTATCATGGAATGTAAGAGTGGTAAATGCCTTAGGTGTTCTCCTTGGACCTTGGAAATGGTCAACAAATCTTAATTACCAAAGTTTTGCAATCCCTTTTTTATTTTAAAAAATATTGTCATCTTATAACCCAAACTATTTGATGAAATCTTGTTTTGGACCTAGTGTCGCGTAATCCACACCTCGGGTCACGTGGAATAAATATTTAATCCACTGGGTGTGGCCTTGGGGGAAAGTCTCGAATCAGGTTATTGTCACCTGACACTCAACTCCTATGTCTAGGATAACTCTTAGTGAAGACAAGGGGTAGTCCCTAATAAAACAATGTAAGGTTTGATTAAGCTAAATGTAAGAAGTTCTAGGAGTTAATATAAAAGGATTGCTTATGTCAAAGATATTAAGTAAATGAAATACTTCAAGGCAAATGATAATAAGCAATTTGAGAATACTTCAAAGTAAATGTTGATAAGAAAAAAAGGAAATATTATAGAAGAGTGCCAATAATGTATTATTGTGAAATGCGTTGCAATGCTCCTGATAAGTTTTATTAATTAAGGATGATTGGTTGAATTAGTAGGTTAATTCAATGAGATTTACCGATAATGCAAGTCCACTCATGAGTGCAAGAGATTGTAAGTGTCAAAAATAATTCTAAACAATGATGTGTTTCCTTCAATTTTTATGCCTCAAATGTGTACAAGCAAGATTACAAGGAGTTCCAACGAGGAGAGAGTGAATCCCAAAGTATCCCCCTGAATTCACAAGTCAATCCACTGGTATGATCTCGTACATAGAAGTAGTAGTAAAAGGATTTCCCTAGTTAGAATAATCCGCACAAATTAAGTCCCTCTCAGATCGTGTCAAGATCCAACAAGTTGGCGATGCCGAGAGAATAATAGGGTCTTAACAGGGAATGTATGTTACTTTGCAAAATGAAATATTGAAAATGAAACTAAGCTAACTAATCTAAGAAAGTAAATGTTTTGTGGTGCTTGGGTTCATCTTAAGTTTATTTTAAATTGTCAAAATAGAAAATGGACACATGCAAAAAGCAAAATGAAAATAAGGAGACAATCCCCCCGGGGTGGGGGGATGAGAGGCCTAGTGGGTATCCCACTATTGTTTCAGGTTACAATCTTTATTATAAATGTTTTTGGTCCTTTTATAGCTCAAATACCAACAAAATTACAAAAAACTAATAGAAAATGGTATTAGAGGGAAAGTGGGGTGCCTTGGGTGGTCTTGAATGCTCTGAATTCATGAAATTTTGGCAACACTTCCTCTTATATGTTCGCTAAACCTGCAAAAACAACAAGATAAAGTGGAGAAATGTTTCTCAAAAGTGTTTTAGAAGTTCCCGCAAAAGTGGTTAGTTATAATATAGAAAATACCAAATGAAAGCTATGCAGAAGTTAGTGAAAAAATAACCAAGAAAGCAAGTAAAAGCTAGCTTTCTTAGTGGATTTTGTTTGTTGTTCATGATCCGGATTTAGGAGCGGAACGAACTGATTAACAGACTGAATACAATAAATACAAAGATAGGATGAATAATACAAACATCCAGTGAACAATATCTTCTATTAAATAATGAAATAGGTTGAAACTGTAAAACTGCAAAATTGAAACTTGTTTGAATGGTGGTAGCTATCTCTAAGAAGAGATGTGGCTGCTATGCACATCCGTCTGAGAATAATGGATTACAATGAGGCTCCAAAGGCCTTTTTCATATTACTCATGAATTCCAAAACCCTATACATCCAAAAACCTAACCCTAGAAGGTGAAATGCCAAAAGTCATGTGGGCCCTATGGGTGAGTTGGTGTAATTTGGTACCTCAACTTCCTAGGATCGTAACTTTTGCATACGACCTTCGTTTTAGGCGCTTGATAGCCTGTTGGAAAGGTCTTTCAGAGAACTACACATTCCACCATCAGACTCTGACTTCGTCTACAGTTTAACTGTGGTGAGTGAAAAAAATAATGTTTAGGGCCCCAAAACATCCATGGAAGTACAACAAGATGTGCTGACATGAAAACATACAAAATAAGCTCGTTGGATTAGGCGAGAGGCCACCCATATCCACCTGGATAATGTGTGGGGATTCAAACATCCCCAGAAGTGTAGAACTCACAATTATAAATCAGTACAGAAGGATGTGTTGAACAAAAATGGACACGACGAGCTAGTTGGAATAGGTGGGTGGCCAACAATATCCACCTAGATCAATCCTCTCCGCTTAGGAATAAATCGTCTCCATTGCGTTGAGTTCCCCCATCAAGTGAGGAAACTTTTGTTGGATTTGTCCCCGGGTGATCCACTTGCCTTGGTGTAGGAGTTTCCTTGCCTTGAGAACCCAATAAAGTTGGATTCATTGTTGGTGAGTGCCCTTGACCTGTGTGTCCACTATCTGATCGGTGGATGCTTGTTTCATGTAGTCAAGGTTGAGCTCTTTTGGTGTCATTTGTTTGACGATCTCAGAGGTGTCCAATAACGGTGGAAAATATGGTCGAAGGAGGTCCACATTGAATACTGGATACAAACTAAGGAAGGGTGGAGTGTTGAGCTCAAAAGCATTGCTACCCACAGCCTTGGTGATAGTGTAAGGCCCATAACGAAGTGGGTGAAGCTTCTGATGGGGCCTGATGAGATGCTCCTTCTTCAAATGTAACCAGACTTTGTCACCAACTTGAAACTAGTGTGGTACCCTATGTTGATCATGGCGTTGCTTGTACTTAGCATTAGATTTCTGCAAAATCTCCTGGACCTGTTGGTGGATGTGTTGAATCCGCTCAATGAATCTGGTGGCTTTGTCGATCACAGACTGATTAGGGGAAGAGTTTGTCTCTGCAGTGGCAAGAGGAAGTGCAACATCAATGGGTACCAAGGGTTTGAATCCCAGACCAACCTGAAATGGGATATGGTCGGTGGAACTATGGAGAGCCCTATTGTAACTATGTTGGACATATGGGAGACTCTCGTCCCATGTACAGGGATGCTTAGAATTGTACATGTGCAGGATGTGCACAATCATCCGATTGACGACCTCAGTTTTCCCATCGGTTTGGGGGTGGAAAACAATGGATTTTATGAGCTTGGTGTTCAAAAGAGACCAGAGACTCAACCAAAAGGTGTTGAGGAAACTGTTGTCTCGGTCGGAGATGATGGTCTGTGGTATCCCAAAGTGGACCCAAACTTGTTCGAAGAAGAGCTTGGCAGTATCTGTCGCTATGAAATTCTTCTTACAGGTTGTGAGGATGGCCATCTTCCAAAATCGATCAAAAACCACAAACACACAATCATTTTCGTGCTTGGTGGATGACAAACTAGACATGTAATCAATTGAGATGGATTCCAACAACTTCTCGAGAATAGGAAGAGGGGTGTATAAGCTTTGTTTCTAGATAGTTGGCTTGGAAATGGCGCAAGCAGTGCAAGATCTAATATACTTGTTAACGTCTTGTCGAAATTTTGGCCAATAAAAATGTTTTTGAAGAACGACCACAATTTTCTCTACGCCAAAATGTCTCGCCACCCGATTGTAGTGGGCTTCCCAAATCATCTTTAAACGCTCACTTGTAGGAACACAGAGATGGCTCAAGTGGCATAAGAGTTCGTCCTGCATGTGAAAATCAGTGGCAGTGGCACCTGTACCCAAAAGTTGATATGTGGTGGTGAAGTCTAGATCTTGATGATAAAGTTGGGGCCACTCTGATGCTTCATGTCCACAGGGATGGAGCATAGTAGTGAGTACAACCACAGGGATCCGACTGAGGCAGTCAACAATAGGATTGGAGATACATGTCTTATACTTGATGTTGAGATGGAACTGTTGCAGGTCAGTGGACCACTTCTGATGGCGGTCATTCTGCAATTTCCCATGTGTCTATATGAATTGCAGAGGCTTGTGACCAATGTGTATGATCGTCTCTTTCCCTAGAATGTAATGTTTCTATTGACGACAGGCTTGTACAATGGAATACATTTCCTTTTCATAGGTGGGGTATTTCCAGACAGTATTGGAGAGTGTATCACTATGGTATGCCATAGGATGCATGTGTTGAGTGAGAACTGCGCCCACCACATAGTCAGATGCATCAGTCTCAATCAATGGTTGTTGCATATCGGGAAAGGAGAGTATTGGAGTTGAGCACAAGCGATGTTTCATATCATCGAATTATCATTGTTGCTCCTTCCCCCACACGAACTTGGCCCTACCACCTCCCTTGGTCACTTGGCTGAGGGCCCATGCAATATGGGAGAATCCCAACACGAACCATCGGTAGAAATTGGCTAGTCCCAAGAAGCTTCGAAGCTTGGTCAGTGTGGTCGGGGCTGGGCAGTCACGGATGACTTGTATCTTAGTTGAATCAACATGTACCCCATGCTCATCAACAATGTAATTGTTGGGTATGTGCTATATTCTTTGCATGAGTGTGTGTGGGCGCATCAGATATGACAACTACATATGACGATTGTGTGTGTGTGGGATGGGCACTTTCCTAGGGGGGTCCTAGGGGGGGGCAAGTATGCCCCCCCTGGTTATGCGTAGCATTCGGGGCAGCGCCCCAAAATTTTTTTTTGGGTGGTTTTTGTTATTTTTAGCGGTTTACTAAAACTAATCCCAGTTTTAGGGATTAGGGTTTTTTTATCTACGGAAAACCTAAAAACATTGTATATATTGTATAGTGAATGGTGAAATTCAATATAATGAATATAAGAAAGGTTTTCCCGGTTGAGGGTTTCCAGTATAAAATCTTTGTGTACTATGTGTATGAGCCATTGATTAAATTTTGTTTTGCTTAAGAATCTATATGCATTGCTTTACTTCACAGGTTTAAAACTTACAGTAGCCCAGGTATTGGACCATGTTCATGCCAAAAGAGCATTTTTCCAAATTAGCATAAAGCTTGTGTTGTCGCAGAGTGCTCAAAACTTGTCGAATATGTTGCATGTGATCCTCCCATGTTCTACTAACAATGAGGATGTCATCCAAATATACTACCACATAGGATTTGTCGAAGGGTTTCAATACTTCATCCACCAGTCACATGAAATTGGCTCCTGCATTTGTTAAGCCAAAGGGCATGACTAGCCATTCGTAGAGACCTTCTTTAGACTTGAAGGTTGTCTTCGAGACATCACTTAGTTCGATGGGAACCTGGTGGTAGCCAGACTGCAGGTCAATATTGTTGAAGAACTTTTCCCCCTTGAGTTGGTCAAGAAGGTCAACAATCTTGGGAATGGGGTGGTTGTTTCTGACTATGATTTTTTTAAGGCTCTATAATCAATGCAGAGTGGCCAAGTCACGTCCTTCTTCTGCACCAGTATAATCAAACTTCCGCAAGGTGAGGAGATGGGTCTGATGTGCCCCTTTTGAAGAAGATCTTGGATCTGACGCATGATTTCTTCATTCTCCATCAGAAAGCGTCGATAGAATGGTCCATTAGGTAGAGGTGTGTCGGGGGTCATATCAATTGGATGCTTGACTTCGTAGTGTGTTGGTACCCCTGTAGGTGAGGCAAATATGTCTCTATATTCTTCCATGATCCTATCCACTTTCTTCTGCTACAAAGAGAGGCATTGTGTAGAGGACACGGATGTGGCAATGACCTTCTTCTTACTATGAGCACGGATCACAAAGAAGACGAATTTCCCATTCTGTGAAATGACCTCACTGCATTTCTTAGCAAAGATTAAAGAAATAGCAGTAGATGGTGCCACCTCTGGGATTCCGTACAATTGTCTACCCAAAGTAATAATAACACTGCGGGGTCTAGACTCATACATAGCATGATGCTTCCAAAAATATGGTTGTCCTTAAAGAACATCACAAACTTCAAGGGGAGAAATATCACACAGTACCTCATCTTTGAAAGGCTTGATGTCGTAGGGAAGACGACACTGTTGGGTGACACGAAGATCTCTTCCTTGAAGAAGCTAGTCGATGGTGTAGGGTTGTGGGTGCGGTGGTGTTGGAAGGTCCAAACGCTTGACGACCTCTGCTAAAATCAATTTCTTATTACTATCGTTGTCGACAATAAAATGAATCGGAGCCCCCTTGACCCACATCTATGAGTGAAAGAGGTGTTCCCCTTCCTCTGGTTCTTCTGGTTTGCTTGGCCGAACTTTCATGGTAGCAACCATGGCACTAGATTCAACATCGATAATGTGCTTCCCTCCTTCAAGATTTGAATTAGAATCAGAATCGGCCTCTAAATCGGAAGCCTTTAGCTCGACCACGAGGGACTTCTTGGAGCGGCATTCGTCGGTGTTGTGCCAAGGACATTTATGGTACTCACACCATTTTCCCATGTCCTTCTTCATCTTCTTGTTGCCCTTCTTATGTTGCAGCTTGGACGGATTGTCCTGAGGGTGGCCATCTCGACTTGGTCCCTTTATGTGTGGGTTGGGGTTGCCTTTGCCCTGCTTTGGCTGTGAGGGGTTTGCAGATCCAAACTCTCATCGTTTCTGCTTAAATTTATGCTCGATCTTGACAATGTATCTATAAGTCGTGCCCAATGAGGCGATGTCCAGGAACTCCATTTCTATTTGAATGTATCTATGCAAATAGCTGCAATATTTGAGCACCAGATGACGCTCAGAATATTTGATACCCAATTTGGTGCGTAGGGTATGGAAAATATTAGTGAAGTCTGGTACTATCTGGTCCCTTTCTTGACGTAGGGTGGTCCATATGGTGTATTGGTTCTCATAGCTTCCAACAGGGTAGTATTTCTCTTTAATGGTGTCCCAGAAGGAATCCCATGTAGGGGCCACCAAAAAAATTGCAGATTCCTCCATGGCCCTTTGCTCAGAGTAAGTATCCCACCAGTATTTAACATGGGGAATGACCTTGAGGAGTGAAAAAGTGATATTTTCCCTATCGAAAAAATTATGGACCGAAAAATATCCTTCGAGCAGATTCAACCATTTATCTACATCATCTGCATCTATCAGTCCTTCAAATAATGAAATATCAAAATTTACCTGTAACTTGAAGGGGGTTGCATGGCCGCTTGATGAAGATTATTCTCTCGTGGGAAACCGTCGAAGGATCTGCACGAAGTTGTCCATCATTTCGTTCCTTTGTCGCGCAAGGGATTCCTCGAGCAACATTTTAATAGGATCTCTTTCTCCATCATCTTTCTTTTCGTCTCCCATGGGTTTTTTTCGGGCTTAGCGCGACTGATCTGGTAATGACTCGATTGGTTCGAGTCCCAACTTCTTGTACCCAGACCTTGTCGGGGACATGCACGAAGAAAAATAAATGAAGAGCAGACCGCTCTGATACCACTGATCTGGAATTAGGAGTGGAACGAACTGATTAATAGACTGAATACAATAAACACAGAGATAAGACGAATAACACAAATATCCAGTGAACAATATCTTCTATTAAATAATGAAATAGCATGAAACCGTAAACTACAGAACTAAAACTTGCTTGAATGGTGGTAGCTATCTCTGAGAAGAGAAGTGGCTGCTACACGCATCTGTCTAAGAAAAATGGATTACAATGAGGCTCCAGAGGCCCTTTTCATATTACTCATGAATGCCAAAACCCTAGACATCCAAAAACCTAACCCTAGAAGGTGAAACGTCAAAAGTCATGTGGACCCTATGGGTAAGTTGGTGTAATTTGGTACCTCAACTTCCTAGGGTCGTAACTTTTGCATACGACCTTTGTTTTAGGCGTGTGATAGCCCAATAAAAAGGTCTTTTAGAGAGCTACACATTTTGTCATCAAACTTTGACTCCTTCTACAGTTTGATTGTGGCGAGTCAAAAAAACAATGTTTAGGTCCCCAAAACAGCCCTGGAAGTACAACAAGATGTGTTGACATGAAAACATACAAAATAAGTCAGTTGGATTGGGCGAGAGGCCACCCATATACACTTGGAGAATGTGTGGGGCTTCAAATAACCCCAAAAGTGTAGAACTCACAATTATAAATCAGTACAGAAGGATGTGTTGAACAAAAACGAACACAAGGATCCATTTGGAATAGTTGGATGGCCTCCAATATCCACCTGGATCAGTTCGGGACAACAAACAAGAAGGAACTAATATTTCCAAATATGAAATTTGAAGCTCTAAAAATGAATCTAGCTTTTAGCCTTGAAATTTCACTATAAAATGCTTGCTAAAAGACTGAACTTATTATGCTAGATCTACTTTGTATGATGAAAACTTTAAATGTAAAGTATAGATCTATGCATGCATGCATGCATGGGAACGTAAAATATATTTGAAATATAACTTTAAAACTAAGATTTGCTTGCATGCATGAGAAAGTAACCAAGAAATATTTTGATTTTTTATGAAGGAAAGCGAGAGAAGCTTGATAGTTTGGAACCCTTGGGCTATGGAGTGTTCCAGTAGAATGTTGAGGGACTACGTCTCAAGAGGATTGGAGCACGTAGAAAGTACAAGCTATTCCAGCTATGTCTCCAAGCATCATAACTTGTAAGAAAATCTTGTAAGAAACTGTTAAATATTGGTGCTCCCTAGAAAAGAGACTTTGATAGCATGATCATTAACCAAAATAAACATGCAAATCTAATATCTCTAATATAAAAAGACAATAAGATGCAAAAAAATAAACTAATTTAGAATATCTTATCCTACTAGGTGACAACATCCCTTCAAAGGCCAAATTAACTAATTTAAAGGAAGAAAATTAAACTAAGGTTATCTCACATTATAAGCATAAGACATCAATCATCCACACAATTCACACAAGCCACCTTCCTAACCTCCAAAGTATTCTTTATTCCAATAGAAAAATGTTACAATGATAGTACAATAGCAAGCTTGACAAAAAATCTCATTAACTTGAAAGAGGAGAGGATGCTTAGTTATATGGAGAAGAGGGGTGCACTTCCGAAGGAGGGGGCACACATCCCAAGGTAAACCAAGCCAAGTGGAAGGTTGGATCCACGCCACATCTCAAGAGAAATCAAGTAACCTGTCGCAATTGCAACAGAGAGGAAGCTAGAGGGTGCCACCTCTCAATAGGTAGGCGCACATCTCCTTGGGATTGGTACCCTCAAGGAGAATGTGCCACCTCTTGAGAGGGAGGGCACACCTCACATAGAGATCTCCATCAACATGAGTCTACTCATTACTTGACTCATATTCAAATCCTCTACTTGCCACTTAACTCCCCTCAACAACCACTTACCACTAGTGAATTGAAGACATGCCAAAAACATGTTTCCGACATGTTTCCTAAATAATAGGGAGTTGATTTATTTGTCTTTTATTTACCTTTTTTTGAGTAAAATTGATTTTTGACGAGCAAAAGTCAATTATTTCTCTCAAAATTTGGGTACATAGTTGAAAGAGGTATTATGGGTTAGAAAACAATACCCCTCAAGGCATATAACACCTCCTAGTACCACTTATTTAATTATTACATCAATTTACAAGAAAAATTCATGTTTGCGAGAATTTTTTAATGATAGAAAAAACATAAAAAAAAATTCCTGGAGGGACCTAATGCATGTCCATAAGACTTTAGATAGATGACTATCATGGTAATATGCATTATACACTAGACTTAAACAAACACACTAAGGCCTAACCATTAGGACACACTCCAGCTTTGGAGGAATGAGTGAAAAATCTTAGAAAATTATAAATCGCTAAAAAAAAACAAGTGAAAAAAAACACTCTAAAGGTTGGATGACTAATGGAGAACACCTAAAGGGCTATGAGTCCACTATAGGGGATGGGTAAGGGAGTTAAATGAGTTGACCTATGTCTCATGACTTTTCCACATCCTAACCATATCCTAACTTCTATGTGATTATCCTATTTCCTCACTTCTTCCAAATGTTAATGCATGTGGATTAAAACAAAGTGCGTGAAAATAAAATCTAAGTATGAAGAACTTAGTTAACTCCTACCTTCAAGTAATCACCTTCTACATTGAAGCAACCGACTCCTATTTTCATGGAATCAAGAAAAGGGTGGAGAGGATATTCTTCACCACACACCATTCATTCATGCAAAAGAGTAAATTCGAATTGGAAGAGAGGAGCTTGAAAAAAGACACTTGAAAAGAAAATGGGGGATTTCATGATGAAAAACTAGTTCAGCTCTTGTATGATCCATGGAAAAACTATTTCAGCTCTTGTATGATCTAAAAAATATTCATATTGTATTAAAATTGTATGTTTCCCTGATCTTCCTACTCCTCACTAGTGCATGGGATGCTTGCATCTTCAATGTCCATTGGTTCTAGATTTTGAAAGGCCATCTCTGCATCAATTCCTCCTCCATGAACAAAGCTCTGGGTTCTCTGGTTATTTGAAGCCAAATAGAGGTTCTCCATATGTTGTGAGGAAACTAATACCCACAACCTATCACATTATGCTTCCAAAGTATCAATTCAGAACCTTTGTGAAAGGAGAATTCTCAAATGATTGACACTTTGAGTGGCACATGAATGTTCCAATTATGCTACCTCGGAGGAGAGAGCCAGTATGGAAGTGTTATTGTCCTAGGTAACCTCCTCATGTATACACAATACCTTCTTAAGCCCACATAGGTCGTCACTGTCCATATCAATCTAATCAAGATTTTTACCAGACTTATCAAACTCTGGGAACATAGGTCCCAGCATGTTGCTTCCTAAACCGTGATATTGATGAAAGTAGAACTGCCCAATTCAAATGAAACCACAAATCGAACCTACCACCTTGTAGAAAATTATACTAGAAAAGTCATAGGTAAGAACCCAAGCATACTTTAAAATCAAATTACCAGTAGTATGACACCAAAGAGCCCCCAAGACAGTCTGCCCTATCTCTGGCCCACCTCTCTCCAAACAACACCGATATGGTCAATATCACCCCAATTATATGCACCTATGCACATATAGAAGTTTTCTCCTCACTAAACTGGACCCCCACTCAATAGGTTTCCTCTTTAAGACAAGAATTCAAAGAAACCCCCGTCGGAATAGTTCCAAATTACTTAACCTTCGTCATAATTTCACATTGAAATATCGTGAGCAAATCCCAAAGGAGTAAAGCACAGGGACTTGCTCACTCTTGTGATCTCCCCGCCATCTTCTTCACTTGTGCGGCCTTGTGGCACACCCATTGGATTATACATGTGTTTATTAGCATTGGTCATATGGTTTGATATGTAATGCTACCAATAGACATTAAAGCTAGGGGATAGTGGCTTGGAAAAATTCCCCATTTTCCATGAGAACTTTGGGGTTTAATGAGATGGCATATTTTTTCCACACGTTTGTTTCACTATTTAGTTCTCTTCATATATGTGAAAGAGTTAAACCCTGTCAAAATGGGACATGACCTGTCTAAATCATGCAATGATTCCCTAAAGCTTGATCCCTCTAGATTAGATTGATTTATGATTTCCCTGATAATGATCATTGAGTCCCCAAAGGCCAAGAAATCCCCAATTCTTAGTTTTCTAACTATGATGAGTCTGGGCCACAACTAACATGTTTATCCCTGATTGTTTGATAATTCCCCTAATCCCTAGGCATAGTGATCAATATTTTCCTCCTCTGGGATCATGAAAAATCCCTCTCACTCTTGCCACCCCTAAGTGTTCCTGGAAGCCTTGTCAAAGAACAAGGAGTTACACTATTGTTGCAACCTCCAATCCAAAAACTCAGATGACGCCTTTCTGATTTTCTGACGAAGACATTGTCCCAACTTGAAAGACTAAGGTTGCCTAACATGTTCAAGATGGAATTGTTTGATCCATGATTCGTTGAGATCATCCAAAAACAAATGTTTTTCGTGAATTATGATTCATAAGTACCCCGACAGTTTTACCTTGGTCTTAGCAGTAGTTTGTCTTGGCTACCATGCATGAATAAGTTGATATTGAAGGCTACACCATGAGCTAATGATCATTCAAAATTTCCTTCTTTTGATATCATTTTTTTATTATTATTCCAAAGAGAAGAAAATCAAGGTGACCAAATTTTTAATCAATAGGACTCCAAATTTATTTTGAATCTATTTGCAATGTTAAGAGAAGTTCCCCCTAATAGCAATGTATCATTGACACATTTAGAGTGGTTAACACTCTTGATCCCTCTTACAATTCTAATCCCTGAAAGAATACCAACTTCCCTTTACGATTGCAATTTGCAGCTAAGTCCCTCAACCATGATTATGAACAATAGAGGGGAGAGAGGGAATCCTTGTCTCAATCCCCTACTACTTTGAAAGAAGGAAGTTGTCCAACCATTAACTAATGGTGTGATCCATGGAGAACTGACACACGAAGCTATCCACCATTAAAAAATAAGTGTAAAATCCAAATTTACTCATTACTTTAAAAAAGGAATGAGTGCCTTACCTGGTCAAAGGCAAGGGCCATGTCCAATTTTATCACCATTCCCTTCTCCTTTTCTTCGAAACTAGTATGAAGTTTATCTTGTACCAATACAATGTTGTTTATGATCTGCATATTTTTCATAAACCATCCCTAATTCGTTGAGATGAGCTTAGGCAACAACTTCTTCATTCGATGAGCTATAATTTTGGCCATGATTTTGTAAGAAGAGTTGCATAAAGAAATGGAGCAAGATATATCAAAGGAGGAAGGGTTGGATTATTTGGGGATTAAATCCAAAAAAATAAGTTTGTAGTCCCTCCCAGCCTGGCGGTTCTTTGGGCATATGTCAACATTATTTAAAGATCATATTTAATCAACTCCTAGAAGAGTCTATAAAAGATGATTGTAAACCCATCCGGCCTAGGAGCCTTGTCAAGGTCGAGACTCCATATTTATCTTTTAATTTCCTCCTCCTTTATCGACCTTTCCAACTCACCATTTTCTTCCCTGGAGATTATTTCTAGAATATTCTCAAGCAATTCCTCCTCATTGTTGCAATCACCCTCGGTGTCCTTTTTATAGAGGGTGCTAAAATGAAAATTTGTTGCCTTATTAATTTCTTCAAAGTCTGATAATTTAGTTCCATATTCCAAATTTATTTATTTAACATTGTTTTTTTAGAGTCTCACCCTCATATACTTGTGAAAGAAGCTTGAGTTCTGATCTCCTGATTTAAGCCAGAGACTTCAAGATTTGAGGTGACATTGTTCCTCTTCCTACCTCATTGTCAATTGAAATTGCTTTTGTTATTCAACCTCTTTCTTTTGCAATGGAAAATTGACATCCTCGACTTCCATTCTTCTTTGCGCCTCCTCTAAATTCCCTTTAATCTTCTCTTTCACAATGGAGGGGGAAACAAAGTAGTTTTTTCCCAGTCTTTTAAGCCCTCTTTGACTAACTTGATCTTTTGCTCTCAAATGTGAACAAGGGTACACGGTATCCATGTTTTACAAGCATACTTGATCCTCTCTATTCCCTTTTGAGAATTCATCCAAAGAGGATTCTACCGAAAGGACAGGCGTCCATAATCTGGGCAGATCTAGAAATGAAGAGTGATTGGTTTGTGATCTAATACAATGGAATAAAGAATTTTAAATTTGAAAGTGTAATCCTGTAACAAAAAAATACTATGGATTAAGAACCTGTCCAACCTTGTTGCGGTATGTCTTGGACCAAATCTCTTATTGGTCCAAGTGCACTTCCCTTTTACTGTCTTGACATCCTCAAGATCCTATCCACTAATTAAATCCTCCATCTTTTACCTAAAAGGATCATGGACTACTCTTCCCCCTCTCTTGTATGCATTATGTAAAATCACATTAAAATCTCCAACTATTATACAATAAAAAATGTGTTCAAAATTTGACATATTTAGAAGGGATCTCCAACAAAATTATTTCTCTGTGTAAGTGAGTGGCACATATAGATTGAACATACTTATGCATTTCCTAGTTTGAATATCTTCAAACTTTGTAAAAATCCAGTTTTTTTGTTTGAAAGGAGGATTTTATACTTATCCGTTGGGATTCCATAGAGTGCATAATCCCCCTAACATGCCTCTTAAGTCTTCTACGATTCCTTCAACTATCCTCCATTGTAATTTCCCTGTTTTGGATGCATTGGAGGAATTCATTTCTATTTTGGATCAGAGTATCGTAGGATTTTTTATTTTGATAAGGTCCTTGACCACAAAAAATTTGGGGGCACTGTCTAAACCCCTACAATTCCAAGAGACTATAATCATTATTTTCCCTGGGTCTTCTAACTACCTCTTTTGGGTTGAGCCAAATTTCTAGCGAATTTTGAAGGATTTGATCTAGTACCGACCATGGTCTCAAGAGTCTTTTGAGAACCCATCACGGTATCCTTGTTTCCTTGTTCCTCCTTCACTATACCAGTCGGTTTCCTCCCCTATATGCGTAGAACGACTTCCTCTAAGCTCTCATCTACTGAATCTTCTTTCTTAGGTTATACAAACTCTGAATTCTTATCTTTGGGTTCTATAAATATTGACTTTGCATCTTTATAATTTTCCACTTCTTTCATGCCCATGGCGGGAAGATTATCCTCTCCACTCCTGACCTCTTCCCTTCCTAATGTTGTCGAATCATGAAAATGGAACTTTGAGCCCATGTTAGGAAATCGTTCTAAATATTCCACCACCGGTCGTTTTAATTCCGGGATTTGGAATGAAGGTTGCTCCTACAATGGGGGATCCGTGAATTTTTGAACATTTGAATCTTCTTGCAGCGTGACCTCATTCTGAGAAAGAATTATGTAGCGATTATCCATTGCTCCTCCTTTAGATACGTACACCCCAAACAGGTTTGAGGAAGATCCCAATTTCACACTTGGGTTTTCTCTTAAGGTGGGCGCAGGGGCCTTTCCCATAATAGCTTGGTATTTCTCCCCCATTTTGACAACAAATCCAGACTTCCTTCCTATCGTTCTCCATTTTTCATCCTTATCATTGCCCTAAGGTTGCTCTCTCTCTAATTTATTGCAATGCTTGGCGAAATTCCCATATTCATGGCATACCTTTGAGCATGTTGGAAGGAGAAATCCCCAAGGAGAAGAGCACACATCTCGAGGAAGGCTAGCAAGGAGCTACCACAAAGGCACACCTCATTCCAGATGCAGCACACTTCACCACAAAGGCTAGATGGGGCGCATCTCTGCGTGGTAGGTTGGGCACAAGTCCCAAGGACCAGGAACTGGTCAACTAAGATAGTTTTTAGGGTTTGGGACCTTTTCTAGTTGTTGTTTAGTTATAATTGGTCCACTTTTGATTAGAACCATTGTATGTTCAGCCTATTCTATATAAAGTCTTCCTATTTTACTAAATAAAACGAATGGTTCATTTGCTTACTCATATATTGTGTCGGTTTTGTCTTTCTCTGTGAATGTTTTCTAGGGATTTCTTTGCAGTATTGTGAATCAAATGGTATCAGAGCATCGGTCCAAGGTGCTTATGCTCCAATAGTTAAATATTTCATCAGTAAATCTAGGAAAACCCAGATCCCTTCTTTGGATTCACTGAGGTTGGCATTTTTTTTTTGGCGGTAAGGGATGCACTAGGTTTCTTTTCACCCTCCTCCCTCTCTCTCCAATAGGTGCGCTAGGGAAACCCCCTCCTCCTCTCAGCTCAGGTAGATTTCCAGAGGTACACTAGGGAAATCCCCTCCTCCTCTCTGCTTAGTTTTCAGTCCAGAGGTGTGTTAGTGTTTTTCCCCTCCTCCTCTCTACAGATCAGGGGGCTATCCTTCATATCTAGATAGCAGCAACATTATTTTATGAAAATCATGCCTCCAAGGAGGGACACTTCAGAGGATGATGCCTCTTCTATCAACTCTTCCCCTATCTAAGAGTTGGATTTGGCTCTTCATGAGCTTATTATGTTGCAGCATCAGACTCCATATCCTTTGCAACTCGATGCACACTTTCAACTTTCTAAGTTCTCTAGGCATATCAATGGGAACATTGTGGATTCCTGGATTCAAAGTCTCTCTACATACTTTAGCACTTGTCACAACGGATCTGACGAGGAGAAGCTTCATATTGATAACTTAAATATGGAAGGCGGTGCCCGGGCCTGGTGGGATACTCTACCCATTGGGACCCAACTTATTGTGGATTTGTAGTCATTTGCCTCATCTTCTACTCCTCCTATCGACACTTGGGAAGTGCTTTGTCAAGTGCTCTGTAGCATATTCTATCCTCCTAAATATCGTCAGAATCTTTTGGCTCGCTAGTTGCATATCCACCAATTCTCAGGCCAGTCCGTGCAACAATACAATGAAATCTTCACCAAGCTCTACATCCAACTTCATATTCAAGACTCCGAAGAGGTACTCATAGTAAAGTTTAATTTTAGTTTATTGATTTTTTATGTAGGGAGGTGGATCTTTTTTACAGTAGTTCTTCCAGCGTGACTTCATTTTGAGAAAGAATTATGTAGCAATTATCCATTGCTCCTCCTTTAGATACATGCTCCCCCGACAAGTTTGAGGAATATCCCCTTTTCACACTTGGGTTTTCTCTTAAGGTGGGCGCAGGGGCCTTTCCCACAATATCTTGGTATTTCGCCCCCATTTTGACAACAAATCTAGACTTCATGCCTATTGTTCTCCATTTTTCTTCCTTATCATTTTCCTGAGGTTGATGTCTCTCTATTTTCTTGTAGTGCTTAGCGAAATGCACATATTCATGGCAGACCTTTGAGCAGGTTGGAAGGCGAAATCCCCAAGGAGGAGAGCACGCATCTCGAGGAAGGCTAGCAGCGAGCTACCAAAAAGGCACACCTTCTTCCAGATGCAGCACACTTCATCACAAAGGCCAGATGGGGCGCATCTCTGCCTGGGAGGTTGGGCACAAGTCCCGAGGACCATGAATTGGTCAACTAAGATAGTTTTTAAGGTTTGGGACATTTTCTAGTTGTTGGTTAGTTAGAATTGGTCCATTTTTTATCAGAACCATTGTATGTTCAGCCTATTCTATATAAAGTCTTCCTATTTTACTAAATAAAATGAATGGTTCATTTGCTTGCTCATATCTTGTGTTGGTTTTGTCTTTCTCTGTGAATGTTTTCTATGGATTTCTCTGCA
>JZKD02S2100491.1:20891-31144 GCA_000966675.3 Picea glauca | reverse complement strand
CATTGAGGAGAAGAGGCGCATCTCAGGAGAGATAGTTCAGTGTATTCCAGGAGGAAGACACCAGTTGGTTGATTTTGGTGTTGAAAGACACACCCTAGTCACCGGGAAGATCATCTAGGTCTTCCATCATTCTTCATTGATTCTGCAGTGCTCCCATATTCCGGGTATTATATTTTAGTTTCTTATTTGTATTCCGGCTAAGATCCTTTTGTATTTTGATCTAGCTGAGTGTTTTTATTCTATTCAGCCACAGTTGCTTATTTGTATTCCAGCTAAGATCCTTTGTCGGTTGATCTAGTCGAGTATTGTCAGTTTATTCAGCCGCATTCGGCCATTTTGTAATCCACAGAGATATCATAATACAAACTTTGCAGTCCTTTGTCACGTTTATTATTTGTATGATCATTTATATGTTGTAAACCTATGATCCTACACACCCATTAACAGTGTTTCCTAGACTAGCCAAGTCGGGAACATTACATTATCGAAGAGACAGAAGATATTGTTTCTTCACCTACAATGGAGCCTACACAATGCCCCATCCAACCCAGATACAACAGGTTGGTGGAACATATTCAACCCCTCCAACAACAGGTTTGTGACAGTCTTCCATAAGCCAAGAAGCACAACTTCTCCAACAAGGCACACAAATCACCAAGAATCAGATTCAGAAAATGATTTCCCCTCTTACCTTGTCATTCAATGCAATGGAGATAATTTCTTCCTAAGGGGGGGGATTGATCCAGGTGGATATTGGTGGCCACCCACCTGTTCCAACTGTCTCCTCTTTTCAGTTTTTAGTGCAACACATTCTTATGTACTTCTTTGTAATTGTGGGTTCTACACTTTTGAGGTTGTCTAAAGCCCTACACATCTTCTAGGTGGATACTGGTGGTCTCCCACCTAATCCAACTGGCTTATTTTGTATGTTTTCATGTCAACACATCTTGTTGTACTTCCAAGACAGTTTTAGGGCACTAAACAATGTTTTTTGTCTCTCCATGGTTAAATTGTAGATAGAGTCATATTTTGATGGTGTAATGCGTAGTACTCGAAAATAGCTTTCCAACGGGCTATCACGTGCCTAAAACTAAGATCATATGCAAAAGTTACGACCCAGGGAAGTTGGTGTACTAACTTACCCAAATAGGGCCCACATGACTTTTGGCGTTTCATCTCATAGGGTTAGGTTTTTGGATGTCTAGGTTTTTGGCATTCATGTTTATCATAAAAAGGCCTTCAAAGCCTCATTGTAATCATGTTCTTGCGAATGAACGTAGTCGTTACATCTCTTCTCAAAGATAAAGTTGTCATCATTCTAACGAGCCTTGTACTCTGTATTTTTACAGTCTCTTTACAATTCTTTCATTAATAGAAATCAAGTATTGTTGTATTTCTCTGTTTCTGGCAATTTTCATGAGTATTTCATTATAATCTCTTTGCTTTCATTTTGTTCCAAAAATAACCCAGATCATTAGATCAATTAGATATTTGACTTGACAGTGTGTCGAGACCTCGGTGGGTGAGGAGAATATGTCTCTGTACTCTTCCACGATCATGTCCACTTGCTTATGATGGAAAGAGAGGCTCTATGTAGAGGCCACAGATGTGGCGGCGACCTTCTGGTTATTGTGAGCACGGATCACAAAGAAGACAAACTTCATGGTCTGTGAAATGACCTTACTGCATTGCTTAGTAGAAATTAGAAAAATAGAGGTAAGTGACGCTACCTCTGGTATCATGTACAATTGTCTACCCAAAGTAATAATAACACTGCGGGGTCTAGACTCATACACATCATGTCGCTTCCACAAATATGGTTGTCCTAAAACAACATCAAAAATTTCAAGGGGAGAAATATCACACAATACCTCGTCTTTGAAAGGCTTGATGTCATAGGGAAGATGACATTGTTGGCTGACATGGAGATCTCATCCTCGGAGAAGCCAACCGATGGTGTAGGGTTGTAGTGCGATGTCGTCGGCAGGTCCAGTCGCTTAACGACCTTTGCTGAAATCAGGTTCTTCTGACTGTCGCTATCGACAATGAAATGAAGCAGAGCCCCCTTTACCCACATCTGTGAGTGAAAGAGGCCTTCCCCTTCCTATGTTTCTTCTGGTTTGCTTGGCTCGACTTTGGTGGTAGTGACAGTGGCACTAGGTTCAACATTGATAATCTGCTTCCCTCCTTCTGGATTTGATTCGGAGTCAGAATCGACCTCTGAATCAGAAGTTTTCAACTCGACCACTAGTGACTACTTGGAGCAACATTCTTCGATGTTTTTCCAAGGGATTTTATGGTATTCACACCATTTTCTCGTGTCCTTCTTCGACTTCTCATTACCCTTTTTTTGTTCCAGCTTCGACTGGTTGTCCTAAGAGTGGCCATATTTGCTCTGTCTCTTGTTGTGTGGGTTGGGGATGCCTTTTCCCTTCTTCGGCTGTGAGGATTTTGCAGATCCAAACTCTCACCTCTTCTTCTTAAATTTATGTTCGATCTCGACAACATATCTATAAGTCGTACCCAATGATGCGATGTTCATAAACTCCATTTTTGTTTGAATGTATCTATGCAAACAACTGGGGTATTTGAGCACCAGATGTCTCTCAGAGTCTTTGATACCCAATTTGGTGCACAGGGTATGGAAAATATTGGTGAAATATGGTATTGTTTAGTGCCTTTCCTGACGCATGGTGGTCCATATTTTGTATTGGTCCTTGTAGCTTCCAACATGGTAGTGATATTATTTAATGACATCCCTGAAGGAATATCATGTGGGGGCGACCAAAAATATTGCAGATTCCTCTATGGCCCTTTTCTCAGAGTAAGTATCCCACCAATCCTTAACATGAGGGATGGCCTTGAGGAGTGCAAAAGTAATCTTTTCCCTATCGAAAAAATTGCAGACCGAAAAATACCCTTCTAGTAGATTCAACCATTTATCTACAATATATGCATCTATCAGTCCTTCAAATAATGGAATATCAAAAGTTACCTGTAACTTGAAGGGGGTTGCATGGTCGCTTGATGAAGATGCTTCTCCTATGGGCAGCCGCCAAAGGAACTATGCAAAGTTGTCCATCATTTCATTCCTTTGTCGCACAAAGGCTTCCTCGAGCAACATTTTAAAGGGATCTCTTGCTCCGTCATCTTTCTTTTTGTCCCTCATGGTTTGTTGTCGGGATCGACACGGTCGATCTTGAAAAGGCTCGATTGGTTCGAGTCCCAACTTCTTGTACCCAGATCTTGTCGGGGACATGCACGAAGAAAAATAAATGAAAAGCGGACCGCTATGATACCACTGATCCAGATTTATGAGATAAACGAAATGAATAACAAACTGAATACAATAACACATAAATATGGAGAAAAACAACATATATCCATTGAACAATAACTTCTATTGAATAAATGAAATAGGTTGAAACTGTAAAACTGCAGAACTAAAACAACTTGCTCGAATGGTGGTAGTTATCTCTAAGAAGAGATGTGTCTACTACACGCATTCGTCTGAGAAAAATCATTGCAATGAGGCTCCAAAGGCCATTTTAACATTACTCATGAATGCTAAAACCCTAGACATNCATGAGTATTTCATTATAATCTCTTTGCTTTCATTTTGTTCCAAAAATAACCCAGATCATTAGATCAATTGGATATTTGACTTGGCAGTGTGTCGGGACCTCGGTGGGTGAGGAGAATATGTCTCTGTACTCTTCCACGATCATGTCCACTTGCTTATGCTGGAAAGAGAGGCTCTATGTAGAGGCCACAGATGTGGCGGTGACCTTCTGGTTATTGTGAGCGCGGATCACAAAGAAGACAAACTTCATGGTCTGTGAAATGACCTTACTGCATTGCTTAGTAGAAATTAAAAAAATAGAGGTAAGTGACGCTACCTCTGGTATCATGTACAATTGTCTACCCAAAGTAATAATAACACTGCGGGGTCTAGACTCATACACATCATGCCGCTTCCACAAATATGGTTGTCCTAAAACAACATCACAAATTTCAAGGGGAGAAATATCACACAATACCTCGTCTTTGAAAGGCTTGATGTTATAGGGAAGATGACATTGTTGGCTGACATGGAGATCTCATCCTCAGAGAAGCCAACCGATGGTGTAGGGTTGTAGTGCGATGTCGTCGGCAGGTCCAGTCGCTTAACGACCTTTGCTGAAATCAGGTTCTTCTGACTGTCGCTATCGACAATGAAATGAAGCAGAGCCCCCTTTACCCACATCTGTGAGTGAAAGAGGCCTTCCCCTTCCTATGTTTCTTCTGGTTTGCTTGGCTCGACTTTGGTGGTAGTGACAGTGGCACTAGGTTCAACATTGATAATCTGCTTCCCTCCTTCTGGATTTGATTCGGAGTCAGAATCGACCTCTGAATCAGAAGTTTTCAACTCGACCACTAGTGACTACTTGGAGCAACATTCTTCGATGTTTTTCCAAGGGATTTTATGGTATTCACACCATTTTCTCGTGTCCTTCTTCGACTTCTCATTACCCTTTTTTTGTTCCAGCTTCGACTGGTTGTCCTAAGAGTGGCCATATTTGCTCTGTCTCTTGTTGTGTGGGTTGGGGATGCCTTTTCCCTTCTTCGGCTGTGAGGATTTTGCAGATCCAAACTCTCACCTCTTCTTCTTAAATTTATGTTCGATCTCGACAACATATCTATAAGTCGTACCCAATGATGCGATGTTCATAAACTCCATTTTTGTTTGAATGTATCTATGCAAACAACTGGGGTATTTGAGCACCAGATGTCTCTCAGAGTCTTTGATACCCAATTTGGTGCACAGGGTATGGAAAATATTGGTGAAATATGGTATTGTTTAGTGCCTTTCCTGACGCATGGTGGTCCATATTTTGTATTGGTCCTTGTAGCTTCCAACATGGTAGTGATATTATTTAATGACATCCCTGAAGGAATATCATGTGGGGGCGACCAAAAATATTGCAGATTCCTCTATGGCCCTTTTCTCAGAGTAAGTATCCCACCAATCCTTAACATGAGGGATGGCCTTGAGGAGTGCAAAAGTAATCTTTTCCCTATCGAAAAAATTGCAGACCGAAAAATACCCTTCTAGTAGATTCAACCATTTATCTACAATATATGCATCTATCAGTCCTTCAAATAATGGAATATCAAAAGTTACCTGTAACTTGAAGGGGGTTGCATGGTCGCTTGATGAAGATGCTTCTCCTATGGGCAGCCGCCAAAGGAACTATGCAAAGTTGTCCATCATTTCATTCCTTTGTCGCACAAAGGCTTCCTCGAGCAACATTTTAAAGGGATCTCTTGCTCCGTCATCTTTCTTTTTGTCCCTCATGGTTTGTTGTCGGGATCGACACGGTCGATCTTGAAAAGGCTCGATTGGTTCGAGTCCCAACTTCTTGTACCCAGATCTTGTCGGGGACATGCACGAAGAAAAATAAATGAAAAGCGGACCGCTATGATACCACTGATCCAGATTTATGAGATAAACGAAATGAATAACAAACTGAATACAATAACACATAAATATGGAGAAAAACAACATATATCCATTGAACAATAACTTCTATTGAATAAATGAAATAGGTTGAAACTGTAAAACTGCAGAACTAAAACAACTTGCTCGAATGGTGGTAGTTATCTCTAAGAAGAGATGTGTCTACTACACGCATTCGTCTGAGAAAAATCATTGCAATGAGGCTCCAAAGGCCATTTTAACATTACTCATGAATGCTAAAACCCTAGACATNTCGATTGGTTCGAGTCCCAACTTCTTGTACCCAGATCTTGTCGGGGACATGCACGAAGAAAAATAAATGAAAAGTGGACCGCTATGATACCACTGATCCGGATTTATGAGCGAAACGAAATGAATAACAAACTGAATACAATAACACATAAATATGGAGAAAAACAACATATATCCATTGAACAATAACTTCTATTGAATAAATGAAATAGGTTGAAACCGTAAAACTGCAGAACTAAAACAACTTGCTCGAATGGTGGTACTTATCTCTAAGAAGAGATGTGTCTACTACACGCATTCGTCTGAGAAAAATCATTGCAATGAGGCTCCAAAGGCCATTTTAACATTACTCATGAATGCCAAAACCCTAGACATCCAAAAACCTAACCCTAGGAGATGAAACGTCAAAAGCTATGTGGGCCCCGATGGGTAAGTTGGTACCTCAACTTCCTGGGGTCATAACTTTTGTATACGACGTATGTTTTAGGCACGTGATAGCCCATTGGAAAGGTCTTCTTGAGAACTACACATTATGCCGTCAAACTTTGACTATGTCTACAATTTGATTGTGGCAAGACAAAAAAACATTGTTAAGGGCCCCAAAACGACCCTAGAAGTACATAAAGATGTGCTGACATGAACACTTCCAAAATAAGCCAGTTGGATTAGGTGAGTGGCCACCAGTGTCCACCTAGAACATGTGTAGGGCTTCAGACATCTCCAGAAGTGTAGAACCCTCAATTACAAAGAAGTATAGAAGAACGTGTTGAACTAAAAAAATGTCAAGAAGAGCCAGTTGGAATAGGTGAGTGGCCACCAATATCCACCTTGATCAATGGCAGAGGTAGCATCATCCTCAACAATTGTTTACACAACACCAACATGAGGACCAAGAGAAAGATGAGTAGATAGAGATTAAGGCCTCACAACAATTTTGGATACTATGCATGTGAAGAAATTCAGAAATAATCTACATAAATCACTCATAATTAAGCTACATTTTACTAACTAGTTTTAGTTTATAATAGTATGAGAAGTATTTGTGTAAACAAATTTGGAGGTTGTAAACTTGTGCTTTCATTGATTTTGGGAATCTTATGAGGTTAATCAAATTCTTGTATCAATAAGGCAACATAGCATCTTCCACTTAGTAGGGAAAGGTACACATACAACTAAGAAATATAAACAAAATTATTGCAATTTATATACTTTTGTTTCTATAAAATGATAAAATGTTTTTATAGAATGATGAAATGATTTCAAATTATTATTAGATTTATTTGTATTTGTATTTATAATTATAGTAAATTATATGTAACAATTTTTTTATTATATATATATATATATATCCTCTTGAAAATTGGTGATAATAAAGTGACCTACCACATGCCATGATAGGGAATAATATTGAAACCTTTATTAAAATTAATTCAAGCAAGACAACTCTAGAACAAAACTCAAATTAATTTATCAATAATATAACAAATAAATTATTTAAAAAAAACAATTATTATTTAATATAAAATTATAAAATTTTGAAAAATTATATTGATTACTTTATATATACACCATTTAACATGTATAATAATATTGAAGAACCATTACTGTGAAAGAAAAATAATGTATTACATTGATATGGTATTTGTTAAGATGTTTTGTTGCAGGATTAGTGACTATGAACGCTCTCCGAGGAGCTTTCAACACTCCCGATTTTGAAAGGTTGTTTCTTTAATAAGATTTCATTATTACTCCCATCACTCTCTTCGGATTTTGAAAGTTTGTTTCTTTAACAAGATTTCATTGATGAATTGCGAGGTCCGTTTCTTTCTTTATTTTATTGGATGAATGCTAAAAGTCTTTGACACAACTGCCATTAGTGCACGACATATTCTGAACAAAACTTTTTATATATTTTGCCTTTTTTAGAAACTTTTTATATTTTGCTCCTCCATTGGTAGATCAAATCTTTTGTCACGAGTGACATCGATTGGTTTAGCTAACGCAGATCCTGAGTGACAGAATAGATCAATTGATCTTGTCATGAGTGACGTCAATTGGTCTGGCAAATGCAGAACCGAGTTACCTAATACAGATCCTGAATGACAGCTAGCCCAAGGGCAAGATTGGATTTCAAGGATCCTTTCCATTGAGGAAAACCTCCCGGTGGAATTTTTTTTCAAAATGCCAATAATAAATTAGTTACTTCCTGAGTGACAGCTAGCCCAAAGGCAAGGTTGGAAATCCCCAGGATCCGTTCCATCGTGGAGAACCGGAATTTTTTCGAAAAATGGCAATAGTTAGTATGCAAATTCCAACACTGCTGTCAAATAATCCAATTGTTAGTATGCAAATAACACTGCTGGGAAATAATCCAATTATTATTGAAACTGCGAACTAATTTGTCATGATGATGTATGTACATGGTATCAGTTAAAAAAGGAATATGCAATTATGTATACTATAGTGATCAGTTTGTGTAATTGGTGTGAGCAAGCAATGTAGTGTAATGCGGTGTATGGGATGATAATGTGACGAAAATCGTAAACTTGGAATTCTATTATTGTAATTCTTTTTGAATAATAAGAATACCAATTATCATTACTTCATAATTTTTCCTAGAAAAGTTCTTCTAAATATTCCAAATAAATATTATAATCATTGATTGAATGTGTCCAAATAAATATTGTAAATATTGTATTCATGTGTCCAAATAAATACTGTAAATATTGTATTCATGTGTCCAATACCTTCCATACCTTGCACACCAATATGGGTATCAAAGATTTTGAGCGACATTTGGTTCTGAAATACGGTGGGGCTCTACACAGGTACATCCAAATTGAAATGGAGTTTCTGGATATCTCATCATTTGAAGCTTCCTATCAATATGTTGTCAAAATCGAGCAGAAATTTAAGCACCAGAACAAACGGGAGTTCGGGTCTGCAAATCCGCAACAACCAAAATATGATAAATACGACCCTAACAAACAGCCTCCTCAAAACTAGTCTAAGCCACAGGAAAAGAAGGGTCACGAAAATACAAACAAGGACACTAGAAAGTGGTGTAATTTCCACAGAAACCCCTGGCACAAAAATGATGAAATATCAAAGAAAAATATCTGAACCCAGATTCAGAATTTGATTCATAAAATAATGGGAGAAGACAAATCATCGACACAGACCCCACTTCTACTGTCATGACTGCAACAATTCAACCAGAATAACTAACATATCTTGAAGAGGGGGAGTGCCTTTTTCATTCACAAATGTGGGTGAAGGGGACCCAGCTGCATTTTATTGTTGATAGCGAAAGCCAAAAGAATCGCATCTCAGTAGAGGTCATCAAACAATTGGGATTGTTGACAAAACCATACCCGCAACCATACAACACCGGGTGGCTTCCCAGGGACGAGATCTTCGTGTCAACTAGCAGTGTTGATTGTCATACGACATCCATCCCTTCAAAGATGAGGTATCATGTGATGTTTCTCCACTAGATGTTTGTGATGTTCTTTTGGGCCAGCCATATATGTGGAAGCACCATGCTATTTATGATTATTGAACCTGTATTTTCATTGTTACTCTTGGGGTCATCTCTATAGGATACCATAGCTAGTTCTAACTACTATCCCACCTAAATAGTGCCGCAAGGTAGTATCTCATACTATAAAATTTAGCTTTTTCACAATTTGTTTGAAAGGTGAACAGAAGGACATTTCCACCATTGCAGCGTCAGTCCAAGCACCTTCTATCTAGTAGAAGCATGTCAACAAGATTGAATCAAAGCGTAAATATTCCTTCTCCAAATAGTCATCTCATCAGGTTTGTGACAACCTTCAACAAGCTAAGCAGCGTAACTTCTCCAACAAGGCAAGCAACTCACCAAGATTCAGATCTAGAAAATGTTTTCCCCTCTCCCCTGGGAACTCAACACAATGGATACCATTTATTCCTAAGGAGGTAGAATTGATACAGGAGGATCTTGATGGCCACCCACCTATTCCATCTGGCTTAAAACAATTTGTTGGCAATTTACTATTTTTAGCAGTTCATAACTTCCAGGGCCTAAACAACATGTTTTCACGATAGGGCACCTCAATGATACTCTAAGGCTCTCATTGAGCCCCCAAAATGAATATCTTCTTTTATACCTTTCCAACGAGCTATCGTGCGCCCAAAATGGAGATCATATGCCAAAGTTATGCCTCTGGGAAGTTGATACACCAAACTACCCAAAAACAGGGTCCAAAAAATTGTTGGTTTTTCATCTTCTGGGGTTAGGGTTTTGGATTTTCTTTATGTTAAAAAGGCCTTGGAGCCTCATTGTAACAATCATATTCTTGTGAATGAGTGTATATGTCACATCTCTTCTCAGAGATAACATACCACCATCATAGTGATTCTTTCACTCTGTATTTATATAGTTTTGTACATTTCACTCATTAATAGAAATTGTGTATTATTGTATCTTTGTGTTTATGGTTATATCTCTGATAAATAT
>JZKD02S2100480.1:0-14054 GCA_000966675.3 Picea glauca | reverse complement strand
AAAATTCATTCACAGTATCAAGAAATCATGTTATCTCAAGCTCATCCTCAAAAACTTTCTAATGTTTGACATTGTCAGGAATAGAGGGCCTATATTTTACTTCCACCTCATACATGAGCTTAGGGGGCAAAGGGACCCTGAAATTACTTACTGAGACAAGCAAGGAATATTCCATAGTTTTCTCCTCTCTTGGAACAAATGAGATATTAAAATCCAGGAACAAACTATCAACAAGATCCCAGACTTCATTTATGTAGGTCCTTAACATGGGGTACTTATGTTGATACATATTTCTGATTTTATGAACAATTAACTCAGCATCTCCAAACACTGTTATATCCTCAATATTCATGTCTTTGACAGCTCTCAAACCTAAAACAAGTTCCTCATATTCTTCCACATTGTTTGTTGCTTTAAATTCAAGCTTATAAGACAGAGATATGGTATCTTGGGTAGGGGAAACGAAACTACCCTAGCACCATCACTTCCCCTAGAAGAGACTCCATAAAAAAAAAAATCCAAATAGAGGTATTGGGAGGATTGTATTCACAAGAGGTGATGGGATGCCTTTTTATTTTAATAAGTGTTTGAGGAGCATTAGTGAGTTGTAACATACTAGTTCCTAAATCAATATCCACTGCAAAAATGGGGTGGTTGGTTGGATTTTTTTCATCACTGATAATGTAAGCAAGGTGTGCTTCCCTATAAAGTCTTATATGCTCTCCCCAAAACACAGGAATAGTGGCATATGAAATATACATCTGCAGAGTTCCCCCCAGTATTTTGATCTAAGATCTAGACAAGAGCATTCCAAACTCAGGGGGGGCATCAACCACCATGATATCCATGAACACTCTTCATTGGAAACTAGAACAAGGAACAAGCTAGGTATTTGATAACCCTAAAGCACTTCACCTTAATGGAATCAAATTAATACAGTTTATGGTAGGTTTTTGTAACCTCCAACCCAATCTCATCCATGACAATCTTAGGCATGATATTGTGAGATTCCCTTGAATCCATCAAATAGTTGTGCAACACTTTATCATGAATGTTCAATGATGTATAGAAAGGAGGGGAGGCGTCATCCCTATCCTCTACCAAAGGCCCTAGTATGAAAGGTGGTTTTTCATCTTGGAGGTTGACTAAGTCTGTGGGATGATATTAAGGTTCAAGATGCAACATTTTGGAAAGGTACCTTTTGAAATCCTCGTTCTTAACTAGCTCTTAAAAAGGTACAGGGATTTTAATATTTTGAATCTCATTCTCAAAGATAAAAGAGGAGGGAGGCTTCAAAATATCCTTCACTTATGGGATAGGGATATTAACCATTGCCTGGGTTTTTTGTGCCTCTTTTTCTTTGCTTCTAGCTTCCACATCCTTAGCAGGATTCATTGTTCTAGTAAGCTTATCAAGAATGTCAGACTCTCCCTCTTTCTGCTTTGACCTTAGGTTATATCTATTTGAATTTCCACTGGTCTTTTTCCCTTTGCTCAAATAATTTATTTGGCTTCCCATGAGAGCCTCTTCATATGCATATTGAGTCAAATGAGAGGATGAAGAGGTGCCACTAAGACAATGGATTTTAGGACCAACATCTTCTTCCTCTCTTTCTTCATCAGTAACAAGGTTATTTTGGAGAGGAGACATGATTTTTTTATCATGCCTATCCCTATTTCTTTGATCTCTTTTGATGATCTGAGAGAAATTATTTGGTCTTCTAAAATTACTCCTGTTATCAACATTCTAGGTTTTCTTATAGCCATGTTTCCCTTAGAATTTCAATTTCTCCAGTTTTGCAGAAGTGATTTTACCAATTTTGTCAATTCATCCACTTGGGGGTGGGCAACAAAGGAAACAGAGGTTGAAGCTCCGAACCTAACTTTTATTTTGTCTCTGTCATCCTTACACCTAAGTTTTTCAACTGCCAATATATTGGACTCTACTTCAATGGATGCATCTTGCATATGATCCAAGGAGGTAGCTCTTCTTTCCCTCAAGAAGAGGAAAAAATCAGGGTCAAAATCACTAGCATAAATAATCTTGGCAGAGGTTTATGTAGGCTTAATTTTAGTGGGAATATTATTGTACATCTTATTAAATCTCTTTGAGAAGTATGAAACAGATTCCCCCTCTCCTCTCTTAAGTCACCCAAACTCTATAATATAGTAAAGGAAATCTTTTTTATCCCCCCAATGTCTCAAGACCGAATCATCCAGAGATTCAATACCATCAATAGATCTAGGATTCAAGCCCATAAACCATTTTCTAGCCTCACCATTAGGGCTCTATAAAAAAACTCTCATCCAGACATCTTCATTTTCAATATTAAGATTGTCTACATAACTGTAAAAAGTTGAAAGGTGTTCTTTTACAGTTATGTCTTCCTCCCCTGTAAATTTGGGCATGTACTTGAGGTAATCTCTGACTGGTATGGAATTCATAGGCTGAGGTAAAACAATAGGGCCATACCTAGTAGCCATTGTGGCATCCATTATGTTTCTAGGAGGATTAGCACCTACCATTGGGATGTGAATTGTAGGAGAACAAGGGGAAGAAGGAGTTTGGGTAGGTACAAATGCATGTATGTTTCTAGGAGAAAGAGGAAGTGACTGAGTGTTGGAGGAGAATGGTATAGGGTTCAAAGGAAAATATTTTTCCCCCTCTTTACTTACAACAAATTTGATAGGAGGGGGAGTAGAAAACCCCAAAGTGGGAAAATATTCTAAGCTCCTGGGTCTAAACCACTTTACAATATCAAGCGAAACAGGGGTGTCAAAAATTTCTCTTTCTAAATGAAGACTAGAAGGGGGGAATTCAACAGGAAAACTTCCAAAATTTAAACTTTTGGAAACTCCAACAGATGGTATAAAAGGAGAATTAGATGCAACTGTTGGAGTTTTAATAGAAGAATCATGTAAATTACCAGAATCATCTGGTACAACAGTTGAAATCCCTTCTTCAAAGGTATTTCTTTTCTTGATAATGTTTTGTGGGTCATCTTTAGGTGTTTCCAGAGGTAGTTGTGGAGTAGACCTCGTGTGTCTTCCTTTAGGAGCCACAAGTGAAATAGTGGAGTCGCCAGGTGCAAGTTGCAATATTCAAGGTACTGATTTTTTATGCACCTTCAGAATCATAATATCTTTGTCATTTAATCCCAGGGAAATGTCTTTAATTTGTCCCCGTAAATGGCACCAAAAATGTTAGCACTGAGATTCACCCTCATATTGCAAGAGGATAATCCCATCACCCATCAAAATTTTTGTGGAGGTAGGTTTATGAGTGGAGGTAAAATGGAAAAAACACAGTACAAGAATGTTTTAATCATAGAAAATGGACAAGAAATACATAGGGAAATGAGATCCTCATTAACTTCAGTCGGTTTTTTGAGTTTAAAGGTGAGCAGGAGGAAGACTTAGTGAGAAAGGTGGATAGGTCTTCCATGAGCATCGGCCTTTGAGCAGCTTGGTGAAGAAAAATGAAAGCATAAGAGAACTCTTGAACTCAAGTGTCAGACACTGAAAAATGTCACAACAACATAATAATCAAACCTCCATTACCATGCAACTAAAAAAACTCATATGGATCCTCCATGCATGAGCATTTCAACATAAGGGGAAATAAGATAACAAAGGGAAAGTATTGGACCAGGTTCAACCGACATTATAATCAAAGCTACATTACAATACAACCACAACCCTCGTCTAGATCCTCCATGCATGAGTGTTTTAGCACAGTTTAAACAAGTGATAAAATAATTTGACTTCTATTAATGTGAAAGTCTCAAGTATCATACAAAACTAGAGAACAACTTTGTTATCAAATATTACAAAATAGGGATCTCTGCTCAACCATTTGACGACCTTAAAAAATTCATACATTAATCTATGTATACTCAGATCCATTCACAATTGCTAGAAGTGTGATTTGATCTAGCCATCCCATCTAAATATTTCCACATGTGTACCTTCTCTATTGGACTATGCTTGAATATTGCTCGAGCTGACAACTCTGTCTCCTCGGCCAGGGATTCCCTTCCTTATATTTATGGAGTGACCCGATGTTTCAACTATCGGGTTGTTTCCATTAACTGATATTTCCTCAGGATGGAGACAAGGCTTGATAACTAGGGGGTAGCCACTTGTTGCGATTATGTATGGCGTTGAATGAGCATGTGAATTCAGAGTTGTCGAAATCACATTGGAACCATACCACTTTTGATCTCGAAATGCACCACCTTCTTCCATGTCACTCTCCCAAAAAAGATATGGTTTAGATTTCGGCCCGCTCAAATATTTTAATGTATGAGAATGTTGGGGCCCCAAAATGTAGTGCGAACGTTGTTCTGGTCACAATATGATATCTGGGTAGTCCCATTATTTTAGCGCCACCACTAAATATTTATTTTCCCACCAACTTTAGAAAGTCTTTAATTATTCTTTGGGGAGGCGCCAATTTTGGTGCTAGGGATCTTTGATGACTTCCCGAAGCTAACAAGGTGACTTGGCGTCATTGTGTTGATGCATCATGGAAAGGAGGGTTCACTTGTCACTTGGAAACAAGCGGATTATATGCACAAAGGTGCCTGGACTGAGTGCCACATGTCAGCTCGAGATGGACAAGTGGCAAAAAATTTGAAACTCTACAGCATAAATACTTTGGGAATTCAAAAATGAGGAGGGAGAGATAATGCTGAAACTCTGGAGTCTAGAGAAAATCTAAGCCACTAGATCTTGGAGGACACGCGACAAAGATCCATGTACTCCGAAGGAATGTGCTCCGGAGGAAACCAAAAGAGAAGAGCCAAAACTCCTGAAACCCGAAAAGGAAGAGAAAATCATGATCGTTTATTGGAGACGAACATGCGGCAAAGATCTGTGTACTCAGGGAAAAGTACTTCAGAGAAAAATCGAGAGGAGAAGTGCCAAAACTCCCAAAACCCAAAGTCTGAAGTAAAACATGACTATTTGCTAGAGAAGGACATGTGGTGCTTGTTTTTTAATTCTGCAGATTTTGTCAAGGGTCATATGTGTTTGTTGTTAATACCTAAGTCTATGCCCTTGCCTCATATCTCTCTCTCTATTTTGCACTACCAAGCCCTAGAATATTTTCCTCTGACTGATAAAATTGTTTTCACCCTTTGTTGATGACCTAGTTTCCCTTGGTGTCTTGTCTGACCAAGTCTTGGTCTGAAGATTTTATGTTTTTCTTGAATAAGGAAGAGAAGTCATTATAATTTTATCTCGACTTACTGGTCATTTTTTTGACTGATCCAAAAAAAAGTCATCCAAGTCCTTGTTTACACAGGAAGCATCCATGAGAAAAAACTGAAACACTCAAAGAAATCTATTGCGGGCTCGAAACAAGCAATTTTCAACGACGGATATCCCCTATGAAGTCCATATTAGCAACCCTCGAGCATTTATAATTATAAATTTTCACAAGGTTTCGTGCCATATATAATCCCTGGAATTAAAAATCAAGTGTCGTGTTTCCTCTAACATACGGGCACGATTTACTTTTCATTTCGGTTTTTGGGTGTTTTGACACTTCTCTCGATTTTCTCTGAAATGTTTTTCCCAGAATGCATAGATATCAGCCACACATATAGGCCATCAACAACCATGGTTTCATATTCATATATCTTTGGTTCTCTGGACAAATATTGGTCAACAGATCCTCCTTCCCCTCACTCTCGAGTACGCGGATCTCTGACGCATGTTCATCTCCAATGGACGGTCACAATTTTCTTCTCCTTTTAGGGTTTTGGGAGTTTTGGATCCTCTATTTTTGGTTTCCTCCGAAACACATTCTCGCAGAGTGCATGGATCTCTATCGTGTGTCCTCCCAGATCCAGTAGCTCAGATCTGCTCCAGACTCCGGAGCTTCGGCGTTCTTGCTCCCTCCTTGTTTTCCAATTCCCAAAGTGCTTCTACTATGGGTTTCAGTTCTTTCTCCACCTATCCATAACATTGAAACATAACACTCAGTCCAGGCACCTTTGGGAATATCATCTACTTGTTTCCAAGTGATGTGTGTCACCCTCCTTTCCCCGATACATTAGCACAGTGACTTCAAGTCACCACATCAGCTTCGAGAATCCATTCTCCGATAAATATTCTTGTTCAACATCAAAACTCCCTAGCACCAAAATTGGCTCCTCCTATAGGCATAATTAAATAGTTTATAAAGTTGGTAGGCGATCAAAATTTAGCAGGGGTGCTAAATTAGTAGAGGCACCCAAATCGTGGACCGTGACTAGATCAATGGCCACGCTTCATTGCAGGGATGCTACTTTCTCGAGCGTTAAAATCCTTGAGTGGTCCAACAATCGAAATTGTGGTATAGATAAAGTGCTACATGGAAGAAAGTGGTGAATTGTGGTCGCAAAAGTGGTGCAGATCCAAACCACCCTTGACGGCCCCGTAATCATGTTCTTATATAGCATCAAATCCGAGAGCATTACATGGAATCCCCCTAGGAATTAAGCCTCATCTTGATCCCAATGAGAAATTAGTTAATAAAATAGGGATTGGTGGTTGAAACCTCATATCAATCCATAAGTAGAAGGCATGAAGGGCCTGTCCATGGAGACAGAACTATTAGCCCGAGGTACCACGATGGATGGTTTTTTCCTGTAGACCCATGTTGATCTGAGCTTGCGTCTAACAGAATGATACATGCACAGTTTGACAGAAGGATGAAAAGATGTAAATATTTGAATGGGATGGTCAGATAACACTCCTATTAGTTGTGGACTGATCTGAGTATAAGTAGATCAATTCAATATTTTGTTATGGCCATCAAATAGTTGAGCATAGCTCCGTATTTTTTAATATTTTGATAACAGAGTTGTTCTCTAGTTTTCTATGAGACTTGAGACTTTTGCATTATTAGAACTCAGTGTATTTCATCATCCTGTTTAATCTGTGCTGAAACACTCATGCATGGAGGATCCAGACGAGGTTTGTAGTCGTATTGTAATGTAGGTTTGATTATAGTACTGTTGTGACCAGTTTCAGTCATTTTCTTTGTTATTGTGTTTCTTCTTATGTTTAAATGCTCATGCATGGAGGATCCAGACGAGTTGTCGTAGTCGCGTAGTAATGGAGGTTTGATTATTATGTTACTGTGATATATTTCAACGTCTGAAACTTAAGTCCAATAGTGCTCTTATGACTATGTTTTTCTTCACCAAGATGCTTGAAATCCAGATGCCCATGGTAGACTTGTTCACCTTTCTCACCAAGTCTTCCCTCTGCTCACCTTTAACATTAAACCATTGACTAAAGTTAATGAGGACCTCATTTCCCTATGCATTTCTTGTCCAGTTTCTATGTTAAAACATTCTTGTATTAAGTTTTATCCATTTGACCTCCATTCATAAACCTACCTCCACAAACATTTCGATGGGTACTAGTCTTATCCTCTTGCAGTCTGAGGGTGACTCTCAGTTCTAAAAAGTCTTTTCCCAACCTACAATTTACGTTATAATATTCTTCCTAATGATGGAATACACTGGTTTGGTTCGAAACGTCGAATATCAAAAACCTATGTGATGAATCCAAAAGAACTTTCTGATCAAAACAATGGTCGCAAAAGTCTTAGAACATAAATTTCCATAAATTTGGGTCCTGTTTAAATTGATTTGTTCCATTACCTTCAAGTCACCGTGGTTGAGGATCTTGAGTCTAGCATACAATTGTTTAAACAAATACCATTCATCTCCGAAGAGAGATAGAAAGGAGGGTTATTATCCTTCTGACGATCAAGATACATGGTATTCAAGATTATTGGAGGGTCCTCACTTTTGGTTGTCACTTTTAGTAACTTCAAGACTTCTCTCTTTACGGATGGGATCTTGCACATTTATATCATAGGTACTAACATATTCAACTTTCCAAACATGGACAACACATTTATATTCAATTGAATCTCCTCTCCTGTCAAAGTTGGTTTTGGTATAAATTCACCGACTTGAGGTGGGGGTGGTGTGACCACCTTCTCTGTATATGGAAGAGCATCTTCCACCTCTTGATGAAGTGGAGTGGAAGGTTTTAATGGAGGAATTGAATCCTTGTTTCTTCTTTCATACATTAAAACTTCATTTTTTATCAATTCCTTTCTCTAATCCTTTGTTAACTAATTCAACACTTTGATTCGTCCTTCTCTAGCTCCTCTTTTTTTGACTTCATCAATATGTTCCTAAGTCGTATCTTCTTCTTAAAATTTTAAAATCATTTCCATGAAGTTTATACCATTAGAGGATTCTTCATCATGTCAAGGATACTGATCCTCCCGATGAGGTTCTTGGCAAGGACAACACCATGGTGTCTCTTCTATTTTGACCATTCCAACTGGGTTCAATGTGTCAGGATATTTTACCTCTTGTTGAGTCTTCAGCGTCCAACCTGTGGCATCCCTATGATATCTAGTAAATTGAGGTGTGAAGGTGGAATAATTTCTTTCAATGATAGTTAATCGGCCCATGATCTAATTCTGATATTGGAAAAACTGAGCACTCATTTGGTCTATATTCTGATTCAAGAGGTCTATTGGATCTGGTGCACCTCTACTCATAGATTTGGTATTTTCTTCTATCTTGGTATGAGGATACTGAAAAGGGTCAACCTTTGATTCAATAAGTTTCTCTTCAATCTTTGTGAAATACTCTTTGTCTTGTGTCAAACTGGTGGGCTTCTTATCCTTCAAAATTGTTGGCCCTTGACCAAGTTTTGAGGATCCTTGGTCATGTTTGACCTATTTTGGGACTTCAACAGGCTATCGAAGGTAGAGAGAAATTCAAAGTGGAGATCGAGAGATCTCATCCCCTTGTTAGGTATTTTTGGGTTTTGGGCTTATGTAACGGGTATGGGGATGGCAGACCATGGGTTTACCCATGTTTATGATTCCTTTGTAATGTATAAATAGAAGTCTAGGTGATGTAATCTAGTGTCAAGTGTGTGATGCTAAGTGCTAAGTGCAAGTAAGAGTTGTAAATGCTTCATGCATGCTATGTTGAGAACATGCAGAGCTAAGTGCAAGTCACTGTGTAAAGGATTTGTGTTATAACCTAGCTTGAGGAAGGAGGATCTGGCGGAGTGCGCGGAGGATCTGACGGAGTGCGCATAGATCTAATTTCCTATGAGGAGTAGGATTTTTTGGCTCTATGCATGTAGATGATTGGTAGAATACAATAAATAAGAATAAGAGTTGGTGGGCGTATCCCCAGGCTAGGGGTGAACCACGTGTATTCTGTGTTGTTATTCGTTGTGTGATGTATTTATGTGTTTAATTGCTTAAGTGTTTTGATATAGATGAATGATAGATAGATTTGTTTATTCTTTGTTCTTAATAATATGGATGAATGTTATGCTAAGTGCGTCTATATGTTAGATCTTATTGAATATTGTGTTTCTCTGTAATTAGGGTTTTCTCTGTGAAGTGAATACTATGAACTATAACTGCTAAGTGCTCTATTAAGGTGTTGTAACCATAGATCGGAGTCCCAACTAAGGTTGTATACATCTGAGTCCTACAACCACCCCTTCCTCTACCTCGAGTGAGACCTCATCTACTTCGTAGGTGTTTCCAAAAGGGCTAGTAGTTAGGCTTTTGTTGGTGCGCTCTTGAGCATTGAACCCTGGGTCTGCCCCTATGCCAACAAATGGTTTTGTTTCCAGGACTTGAAACTGTGATTGTTGGGAACTGAAGAAAAGAAATCTTTGTGTGTAGATCTATTTCTTTAGTGTGCTAAGAACAGAAGTCAGATCTGAAGACAAGAGGTTAGATCTTAAAGATTTGTGCTTTGTTAAAGGTAAGAACAGTGAAAAGTTTTGATTGAAAAAGGAAAGATAAGTGGAAATTTTTGTTTCAAAAGTATGGATCTAGGTATGTTTGATAAATTTTGTCCTANGGATCCTTTATTTTTGGTTTCCTCCGAAACACATTCTCACAGAGTGCATGGATCTCTATCATGTGTCCTCCCAGATCCAGTAGCTCAGATCTTCTCCAGACTCCGGAGCTTCGGCCTTCTTTCTCCCTCCTTGTTTTCCAATTCCCAAAGTGCTTCTACTATGGGTTTCAGTTCTTTCTCCACCTATCCATAACATTGAAACATAGCACTCAGTCCAGGCACCTTTGGGAATATCATCTACTTGTTTCCAAGTGATGTGTGTCACCCTCCTTTCCCCGATACATTAGCACAGTGACTTCAAGTCACCACGTTAGCTTCGAGAATCCATTCTCCGAGAAATATTCTTGTTCAACATCAAAACTCCCTAGCACCAAAATCGGCTCCTCCTCTAGGCATAATTAAATAGTTTATAAAGTTGGTAGGCGATCAAAATTTAGCAGGGGTGCTAAATTAGTAGAGGCACCCAAATCGTGGACCGTGACTAGATCAATGGCCACGCTTCATTGCAGGGATGCTACTTTCTCGAGCGTTAAAATCCTTGAGTGGTCCAACAATCGAAATTGTGGTATAGATAAAGTGCTACATGGAAGAAAGTGGTGAATTGTGGTCGCAAAAGTGGTGCAGATCCAAACCACCCTTGACGGCCCCGTAATCATGTTCTTATATAGCATCAAATCCGAGAGCATTACATGGAATCCCCCTAGGAATTAAGCCTCATCTTGATCCCAATGAGAAATTAGTTAATAAAATAGGGATTGGTGGTTGAAACCTCATATCAATCCATAAGTAGAAGGCATGAAGGGCCTGTCCATGGAGACAGAACTATTAGCCCGAGGTACCACGATGGATGGTTTTTTCCTGTAGACCCATGTTGATCTGAGCTTGCGTCTAACAGAATGATACATGCACAGTTTGACAGAAGGATGAAAAGATGTAAATATTTGAATGGGATGGTCAGATAACACTCCTATTAGTTGTGGACTGATCTGAGTATAAGTAGATCAATTCAATATTTTGTTATGGCCATCAAATAGTTGAGCATAGCTCCGTATTTTTTAATATTTTGATAACAGAGTTGTTCTCTAGTTTTCTATGAGACTTGAGACTTTTGCATTATTAGAACTCAGTGTATTTCATCATCCTGTTTAATCTGTGCTGAAACACTCATGCATGGAGGATCCAGACGAGGTTTGTAGTCGTATTGTAATGTAGGTTTGATTATAGTACTGTTGTGACCAGTTTCAGTCATTTTCTTTGTTATTGTGTTTCTTCTTATGTTTAAATGCTCATGCATGGAGGATCCAGACGAGTTGTCGTAGTCGCGTAGTAATGGAGGTTTGATTATTATGTTACTGTGATATATTTCAACGTCTGAAACTTAAGTCCAATAGTGCTCTTATGACTATGTTTTTCTTCACCAAGATGCTTGAAATCCAGATGCCCATGGTAGACTTGTTCACCTTTCTCACCAAGTCTTCCCTCTGCTCACCTTTAACATTAAACCATTGACTAAAGTTAATGAGGACCTCATTTCCCTATGCATTTCTTGTCCAGTTTCTATGTTAAAACATTCTTGTATTAAGTTTTATCCATTTGACCTCCATTCATAAACCTACCTCCACAAACATTTCGATGGGTACTAGTCTTATCCTCTTGCAGTCTGAGGGTGACTCTCAGTTCTAAAAAGTCTTTTCCCAACCTACAATTTACGTTATAATATTCTTCCTAATGATGGAATACACTGGTTTGGTTCGAAACGTCGAATATCAAAAACCTATGTGATGAATCCAAAAGAACTTTCTGATCAAAACAATGGTCGCAAAAGTCTTAGAACATAAATTTCCATAAATTTGGGTCCTGTTTAAATTGATTTGTTCCATTACCTTCAAGTCACCGTGGTTGAGGATCTTGAGTCTAGCATACAATTGTTTAAACAAATACCATTCATCTCCGAAGAGAGATAGAAAGGAGGGTTATTATCCTTCTGACGATCAAGATACATGGTATTCAAGATTATTGGAGGGTCCTCACTTTTGGTTGTCACTTTTAGTAACTTCAAGACTTCTCTCTTTACGGATGGGATCTTGCACATTTATATCATAGGTACTAACATATTCAACTTTCCAAACATGGACAACACATTTATATTCAATTGAATCTCCTCTCCTGTCAAAGTTGGTTTTGGTATAAATTCACCGACTTGAGGTGGGGGTGGTGTGACCACCTTCTCTGTATATGGAAGAGCATCTTCCACCTCTTGATGAAGTGGAGTGGAAGGTTTTAATGGAGGAATTGAATCCTTGTTTCTTCTTTCATACATTAAAACTTCATTTTTTATCAATTCCTTTCTCTAATCCTTTGTTAACTAATTCAACACTTTGATTCGTCCTTCTCTAGCTCCTCTTTTTTTGACTTCATCAATATGTTCCTAAGTCGTATCTTCTTCTTAAAATTTTAAAATCATTTCCATGAAGTTTATACCATTAGAGGATTCTTCATCATGTCAAGGATACTGATCCTCCCGATGAGGTTCTTGGCAAGGACAACACCATGGTGTCTCTTCTATTTTGACCATTCCAACTGGGTTCAATGTGTCAGGATATTTTACCTCTTGTTGAGTCTTCAGCGTCCAACCTGTGGCATCCCTATGATATCTAGTAAATTGAGGTGTGAAGGTGGAATAATTTCTTTCAATGATAGTTAATCGGCCCATGATCTAATTCTGATATTGGAAAAACTGAGCACTCATTTGGTCTATATTCTGATTCAAGAGGTCTATTGGATCTGGTGCACCTCTACTCATAGATTTGGTATTTTCTTCTATCTTGGTATGAGGATACTGAAAAGGGTCAACCTTTGATTCAATAAGTTTCTCTTCAATCTTTGTGAAATACTCTTTGTCTTGTGTCAAACTGGTGGGCTTCTTATCCTTCAAAATTGTTGGCCCTTGACCAAGTTTTGAGGATCCTTGGTCATGTTTGACCTATTTTGGGACTTCAACAGGCTATCGAAGGTAGAGAGAAATTCAAAGTGGAGATCGAGAGATCTCATCCCCTTGTTAGGTATTTTTGGGTTTTGGGCTTATGTAACGGGTATGGGGATGGCAGACCATGGGTTTACCCATGTTTATGATTCCTTTGTAATGTATAAATAGAAGTCTAGGTGATGTAATCTAGTGTCAAGTGTGTGATGCTAAGTGCTAAGTGCAAGTAAGAGTTGTAAATGCTTCATGCATGCTATGTTGAGAACATGCAGAGCTAAGTGCAAGTCACTGTGTAAAGGATTTGTGTTATAACCTAGCTTGAGGAAGGAGGATCTGGCGGAGTGCGCGGAGGATCTGACGGAGTGCGCATAGATCTAATTTCCTATGAGGAGTAGGATTTTTTGGCTCTATGCATGTAGATGATTGGTAGAATACAATAAATAAGAATAAGAGTTGGTGGGCGTATCCCCAGGCTAGGGGTGAACCACGTGTATTCTGTGTTGTTATTCGTTGTGTGATGTATTTATGTGTTTAATTGCTTAAGTGTTTTGATATAGATGAATGATAGATAGATTTGTTTATTCTTTGTTCTTAATAATATGGATGAATGTTATGCTAAGTGCGTCTATATGTTAGATCTTATTGAATATTGTGTTTCTCTGTAATTAGGGTTTTCTCTGTGAAGTGAATACTATGAACTATAACTGCTAAGTGCTCTATTAAGGTGTTGTAACCATAGATCGGAGTCCCAACTAAGGTTGTATACATCTGAGTCCTACAACCACCCCTTCCTCTACCTCGAGTGAGACCTCATCTACTTCGTAGGTGTTTCCAAAAGGGCTAGTAGTTAGGCTTTTGTTGGTGCGCTCTTGAGCATTGAACCCTGGGTCTGCCCCTATGCCAACAAATGGTTTTGTTTCCAGGACTTGAAACTGTGATTGTTGGGAACTGAAGAAAAGAAATCTTTGTGTGTAGATCTATTTCTTTAGTGTGCTAAGAACAGAAGTCAGATCTGAAGACAAGAGGTTAGATCTTAAAGATTTGTGCTTTGTTAAAGGTAAGAACAGTGAAAAGTTTTGATTGAAAAAGGAAAGATAAGTGGAAATTTTTGTTTCAAAAGTATGGATCTAGGTATGTTTGATAAATTTTGTCCTA
>JZKD02S2100469.1:17870-36808 GCA_000966675.3 Picea glauca | reverse complement strand
GTATATATAGGAGACTAGGAGGTATAATTACAACTAATGGCCTAAATCCAACATAAATAAAATAACATTACTAATATAATATGCCCCAATTAAGGGGTAATGATCCAATATTAGGACTTAACAGATACATAGCTACAGAGTCACAGTCAATGTTGTATAATTGTGGACACCTAGAGGTCTTATGCCCACAAAAGTTAAAAACTATGGTTAGCGCCACAACTATATGAGAGAACCCCAACACAAAATTGTGGTAGAAGTTGGAAAGGCCCAAAAAGCTACGAAGCTTCATTAGTGTCTTCAGGGCCGAACAATCCCGAATGACTTGGATCTTGGTTGGATCCAAATGCACACCCTTCTCATCCAGAATGTATCCCAAATATTGAATTATTTTCATGTCGAAGGAACACTTCTCCAAATTGGCATATAACTTGTGCTATCACAGGGTGCCCAAGACCGTCTTAATGTGCTTCAAATGCTCCTCTTAGATTTTTCTAAACATGAGGATGTATTATAGATATTCAACCACAAAGGAGTTTGTGAATGGCCACAATATATGATCCATCATCTGCATGAATATGGTCGGGGAATTAGTCAAGCCGAAAGGCATCACCAACCACTCAAAGAGACATTCTTTAGACTTGAAGGTTTTCTTCCATACATCACTTTTCTCAATTGGCACCTGGTGGTAGCTTGAATTTAGATCAATCTTTCTGAAACATTTGGCACCCTTGAGCTGATATAGAATATCATCAATCCATGGGATTGGGTACCGATTCTTGACTGCGATCTTGTTCAGGTCTCTATAATCAATACAAAGTCTCCATGTCCCATCCTTCTTTTGTATCAAAACAATTGGGCTCTCGTAAGGTGAGGAGATTGGTCTAATGTGGCCCTTCAAAATTAGCTCTTGGATTTGGCATTTGATTTCTTCATTCTCCATAATAGAGAACTTATATACAAGGTCGTTAGGCATAGGATCATTGGGTCTCAAATCAATTACCTGAAAGTAAAAAAGCATCCTCGTAGGTGAGGCAAAGATGTCTTTGTTTTCTTCTACTATCTTTTCCACCTGCTTCTATTGTATAGAGAGACCTCGTGCAAAGGTTTTGGTAGTTGCAATGATCTTACATTCACCTTCTGACTAGACCAAAAAGAGGAAAAATATCTCACTCTGAGAGATCACCTTTTTGTACTACTTCATAGAGAGCAAAGAGACCACAATAGTTGGAACTGACTCCAGTACCCTGTAGAGTTGAACTCCCAAAGTAATAATGACACTACAAGGCATAGATTCATAAACATAATGATTCTTCCAAATATATGGTTGTCCTAAAATAACATCACAAACTTCAAGTGGGGAAACATCACACAATACCTCATCTTTGAAGGGATCGATGTCGTAGTGCAGGTGACATTGTTGGCGGATGAAAATGTCTCATCCCTAGCAAAGATAACCAATGGTCTATGGATGAGGGTGTGGCATTAGTATTAGGTTCATCCTCTTGACGACCTCTACTGAGATTAGGATATTCTGGCTACTGCTATCAACAATGAAATGGAGTGGGGTCTGTTGGAAAAATAACTAAGAAGGGGGGGCGGGGTGAATAAGTTATATATATAAGCTTGAACCTTTTTGTGTTCTTTTGTAAATCTTTCTAGATTATTATTTAATGTGTTGTTGATAACTTAACATGCATAGACATACAATATTTGATCAATCACACAGAGACACTAATTTTCATGAGGAAACCCATAAAGGGAGAAAACCTCTTCTTTTTAGGATGTCAATCAAGCTCCAACTTTCATGTACACCATAGTCTTTGAGCACCAACTCAAATATGAGGCTCCAACCTCTGATAGCAAGCTACAACTTGTAGAGAGCATCAACTCTCAGATTTCTCTAGACCCAACTAGATGGAAGCACCAACTCCTAGGTTTCTCTAGCACCAACTAGATGGAAGCACCAACTCCTGAAATATTTTCTAGCACCAAATAGAATTTAGAGGACTACAATCCTCCCTAGCACCACCTTACCACCCTTATTGAATCTTACAAAATTACTTACTTGATTTGTCTCTAATCTGATCTTTTACCGCTCGATGTCTCCTCTTCCTTCTTCAGCTTTTATGCTTTGTTCCACTTCTGCATATTTCTTCTTCTATGCTCTGCGACTCCACTGCACTCTTCTTCGTCTATGCTCCGCTCTTTCTCTTCCTATGCACCACTACCTCTCTATTCATCTTTTCTTCTGTGTTTTATGCTCTGTGCTCCATCTACATTCTATGCACTATGCCTCTTTTGTACTCATCTGATCCTCTACACAACCTCTTTCTACCCGCATGAAAAACTATCAAAAAGGCTCCCTCTCTTCTTTGTTTTGCGTATTTTTATCACGCCAATTCCTCTACGAGAACATACACTCAACTCTTTTTCTTCTATGATGGTTACATTGAGTCTGTTTGTCATCAGTGGTCGTTATCCTAAGATTCTTTGGCTTCTCTGACAGTGCGACCCTTCGTATTCTCAGTTACAGTTGAGATTATTCTCTTTGTTACAGTTATAATTGATCTTCTCTGACAGTTACAGGAGGTCCTTGTGAAGAAGCTCCTTGTGAGCTTCATTTGCGTGAACTAGCACCGGGTGCAAGTTTCCCCCACGTGACCACTAGCTATGACCACATGCTAATCAAAAATTCACTTCGCGACTTCATGTTTCACGATCTCGCGAGTTATCTCTCCTCCATTATTCGAAGTCGGAACTCCTGAACTCATAACCAAATCAAAAGTCCACAACCCTCTATGATCCGATGGTCTAGAATTACTTCACGACTTCGTGCTTCATGATTTCTACAAGCTACTCGACGCAATTCTTCCAATTCACTATTATGTGAATCTGCTTATCTATTGCCATGTGTCCTTCCCAACACCAACGGCTAGGATTTCCTCGCAATTTTGTAATTTACAAGTTTTCGCTTCTCCTGTGCACTCTAAAATAATTAAAGCACGTGCACTTACCTCTAGATCCAACGATAGTTGGTCCACGTGCTCAGATATAACACTTGAGATATGTTCTCCTCCTCTACGTGCTTGTTACTCATGTCTGGACTCTGATCAAACGGTCCAAATTATTCATAGTACTTGATCTGACAGCCACTGTCACTCCTCCTCCTGAGATTATGATTTCTTTCGACTTAGAAGACTTTCTAAGTATTCAAAGGTTTCGACCTCCGAACCTTCTCCTGCGAAACCTATTGAAAGGTCTCGTCTTCACTTTTCCTCCTGAGCTCTGTCTTCATAGAAGAGGACTTCTTCCGGTGCTATCATCATTGCTTTCCTATTTTCCATTGTTGTTGTTGGTCTTTCCATCAATGACAAGCACACTCATCCTATAAACATGCTAACAATCTCCCCCTTTGGCATTGATGGCAACCCTGAAAGGATGCACTATTCTGCTTAGACCTCTAACTGTAGCATCCAGACCACACCTTTTTCTCCCTCTTTGACATCAATGTCAAAAAGAACTGAGAGTGACTCTGTTCTCCCCCTGATTAGAGATACAATAAGCAATCTCCCCCTGATTTGATATACTATGAGCACTCTCCCCTAATCAGATAGACTATTTTAACTTGATAACAGGTTCACGCCCAACTTCTGACGTAGATACTCAAACTGAGCTTTTGCAAGCGGTTTAGTGAAGATATCACCAATCTGATCTTTGGATGGAATATAATGCAAAGAAACAACAGTGTTGGTTACCTGTTCCCTCAAGAAGTGATACTTGATGGGTATATGCTTTGTCTTTGAGTGAAATACGAGATTCTTTGACACACTAATTGCACTATTATTATCACAATGAATTGGGGTCAGTGAAGTATACTTTACCTCAAAGTCTGAAAGTGTCTGAATCATCCACAATACTTGGGTACAACAAGTGGCAGCTGCAACGTATTCAACTTCTATAGTCAATAAGGAAATGGAACTTTTCTTCTTTCTCAACCATGCTACAAGATTGTCTCCTAAGAATAATGCACCTCTACTCGTTCTTTTCATTCCATCCATGTAGTTAGCCCAATCAACATCTAAATAGAGTGATAATTGAAAATTATGATTCCTAGGATACCATAGGCCATAGTTCATTGTTCCTTTCAAATATCTGAATATTCTTTTGAAAGCTATCAAATGACTTTGTTTATGTGCATATTGATACCTTCCTACCATTCCAACAACATGCATTATGTCTGGATGAGATGTTGTGGTGTACAATAGGTTGCATATCATAGACCTATATGAACTCTGATCAACAATAGATGAGTCATCATCCTTGCTTAACTTGTATCCAGTGACCATAGGTGTGCTCACAGGGGTAGAATCTTCCATTTGAAACCTTTTCAACATTTCTCTTAGATATTTATCCTGAGAAATAAATATTCCTTTAGACCTTTGAGTAATTTGTAGACCAAGAAAAAATGACAATTCACCTATCATAGACATTTCAAATTCAGACTGCATGGCAGAAGCAAACCATTGTACCAATGAAGCATTATTACTTTCGAAGATGATGTCATCTACATAGACCAACACAATGAGCAAATTATTATCCTCTGCTTTGATATATAGATTGCAATCATTTGTTCCTCTCTTTAACCCTTTGTCTTGAAGATACTTATCTAGTCTGTAATACTAGGCATGAGGATCTTGTTTCAACCCATATAAGAATTTTTTCAGCTTGCAGACAAAGTCAAGTTTATCTGACAGTTGGAAACCCTCTGGTTGTTCCATATAGACTTCTACTTTTAGATCTCCATTTAGAAAAGATGACTTGACATCCATTTGATAGACTTTAAACTTCTTATGACAAGCATAGGCAAGAAACATTCTAATAGCTTCTAATCTTTCTACGGACGCAAATGTTTCATCAAAATCCAGTCCTTTTATTTTATCATACCCTTTGAAGACCAATCTAGCCTTATTTCTTACAATATTTCCTTGCTCATTCATCTTATTTTTGTAGACCCATTTGGATCCTAGTACATTTTTATTTGCTGGCCTAGAAACAAGTTCCCAAGTATCATTCTTTTCAATCTGATCCAATTCCTCATTCATTGATTTTAACTAATTTACATCTTTACTGACTTTATTAAAGTTCTTGGGTTCCACCATGGATATGAAGGCTATATGTGATTGCTCAGTGTCTTTGATTATCCTTCTCCTGGTTTGTACACCTTTGTCTTTCTCACCAATTATTTGACTTGCAGGATGATTCTTTTGAGTAATTATGGAGGAAGGATTTGATGTTGATTGTCGTCTTGACTCTTCTTGTCTGGGTGTCTCTTCCCCACCTGATTCATCATCTTCTTGTCACTCTGAAATTTGTTGTTCTTCATTTTCATTATTCTCATCATCTTCTTCATCTGACTTGGTGCTTACTCTCTATTGATCTTTTGCAGGATCTTCTTCATCATTTCGAACATCAATATAGTCTACTAATTTATGCATTCTTTTGTTAAAGATTCTATATCCTTTACTGTTTGTTTCATATCCTAAGAAGATACCTTCATCAAATCTACCATCAAATTTTCCCGGATGATCATCATTATTTTTTATGTAGCATTTACTTCCAAATACTTTGAAGTGCTTAATTGATGCAGGTCGACCAAATCACAACTCGTATGGAGTTTTATCATTGTTCAGCCTTAGATGCGCTTTGTTTAGAATATGAACAGTCATGTGAACAACCTCCAACCAGAAGGTTTTTGAAATGTCCCTTTCACTCATCATAGCCCTTTCCATCTGCTGAACTGATCTATTTTGGCGTTCTACAACTCCAGTTTGTTAAGGAGTACCTGGAATAGTATATTCTCTTTTAATTCCATGTATGTCACAGAATTCTTTGAAATCTCTTGACATAAATTCTCCTCCCCTATTTGAGCAAATTTCCTTTAACTTCCTTCATGTTTGATTCTTAGCTAACGCCTTAAATGTTTTGAACTTCTCAAATGCATTATATTTTTATCTTAGAAAGGAAACCCACGTAAGTCAGGAGAAGTCATCAATGACTAGCATAAAGTAACGTTCTCCTCCAGTTCCTTCCTTTCGTGATGTTCCACGTAGATCTATATGAATAATTTGAAGTGGTTTTTATGAAGATGTGAAACTCTTCGATTTGAATTGAGCACGAGTCGGCTTCCCCATTTGATAGGATTCATATACAGAGTTATGAGGCTTAGATATTCTTGGAATATCTTTCATAGCACCTTCATTATTCAGCTTGACAATATCATCAAAATTTAGGTGTCCAAGCCTTCTGTGCCATAGCCAAATTTCATCGAATTTTCTTAAGTGACATTCCTCCTTATCTTCCTTCAGAACATAGATATTGTTTTCAGTTCTAACCCCTTTTGTAATCATATCTCATGTGTTCATTGTTTTTATTTTAAAATCTTTGGCAGTGAAAGTGACTTCACATCCTCTGTCACACGCCTGACTGACACTAAGAAGATTATGCTTTAATCCATCAACAAATAATACATCTTGATATTTGCCTCTTCCATTACTTAAGCTTACTAGAACTTTACCTCTGATCTTTCCTGTAGCATCATTTCCAAAAGTCACATTTCCTGATTTACTTTTTTTGAGTGATAGCAAATTACTTTTGTCACTTTTCATATGACTGGAGCACCCGATGTCAATATACCAGGGGTTATTTTGTCTTTGAGCTGACAACACTAATCCACACTTGTTATATTCTTTCTTCTTCCAAACCTTGACGTTTTTAGCTCTGTGATTTGAATCTGGCTTATAGTTCTTTAGGCGACAGTCTGCAGCTTTAATTCCATAATTATGGCAGATGTAACATTCTGGCTCATTGAATAAAGGATAATAATGATTTTTATTCTTAATCTGGGTCTTTTTCCTAGTCATCACATGATTTGCAGTCTGTGGTTGTTTGTTACTTGGCTATCTCATTCTTTGTTGTGGCAGATATTTATTCCTTGGGTGTCTTGATTGCTCATGTCTAAATCTTAAGGAACAATTTATAGCTTTGTGGCCAAAGTTAGAACAGTAAAAACAATATCCATAGAAAAAATCTTTGTACCTAGAAAATGGTTGTCTTCTTTGAGCAGGTCGATTTCTTCCATGCTGATGATTTCCTTGAGCAGAGGGTGTATTATTTATTTGTTCTACAAATTCAGTTCTGGTACCTTTTTCTTCACTCCTCCTTGGAGGTTGATTATCTTCCTTTGTTTCTACAAGTTTGGTGTTGTCAATGGTTGTAGATTTGACAAACTTGATGGATTCTTTGTTGCTTGGCTGACCACTACTTGATCCCTCTTCATTACCCAAACCAGTTTTCAACTTTGGATTCCTTTGTTGATTCAAAATGGTGGCTAATCCTTCTGAAGCTTTAATACTTGTCAAATTCTTATGATATAAGGCCTGAAATTTCTCTAGATATTTTCTGACAGACACTACTTCAACTTCCAATTTTTCACTTTTTGTTTTGGCTTCCCTCAATTGTTGTTTGAGGATGTCTTCAATCTTCTTAACTTCTTCTAAATTAACCTTCAACAGATGTAATTTCTTCAGATGGTTCATTACATGTTTTCTCATACCTGAGCAGTAACTATTTTTGTTTTCTTTTCTTTTCTCGGAGTCTATGAATCTCTTCCATGGCACTAACAAGTTATCCTTGAAGATCTCCTACTGCTTCACAATCAACGAACTCACTTTTGTATCTTCGATGTTTATATCTTCTAAAGCTATTATCATGGAATCATTTATTTTACTTTCAATAGAAGAGTCACTATTTTCATCATCTGAAGGATCGTCATCATTGTTTACACAAAGGCTTTTCTTCTTAAAATTATTCTTTTTATAGACCTTCTTGTGTTTGTGCTTCTCTTCATCATCATATGTCTAATCCTTTATTTTGTGAGGACACTTAGATGAAAAATGACCTATCTTACCACAGTTGAAACATTTGAAGGACAATTTACCTTTGTATTTGCCTGATCCTTTCGTCAGTCTTCTCACAAAATTTTCTTCAATCTCATCTATATCAGAGTCTGTGTTTTTCTCTGCTTTAAAGGATGCCTCTCTTGTAGTGGATTTACCTTTGGTGATTCTCATTTCATAAGAAGTTAGGGTTCTAAGAATTTTATCTAGTGTCAACGTTTTGAGATCAAGTATTTCCTCTATAGCAGAGAGCTTTGAGTTAAATCTATCAAGAAGAGATCTTAATACTTTCTGGACTAGAAAAGACCCATCTATCGTTTCACCTAGACCTTTCATAGTGTTGACAAGTTCTTCTATACGTAAGAAGTACTTATTGATAGTTTTGTCTTCATCCATCTTTAACTGTTCAAATTCCAGTCTGCGAGTCTGAAGTTTTGTGTCTTTCACCTTTTCATTACCTTCATAACTAATTATCATCTTGTCCCAAATAAATTTTGCTGAATCACAGTGCATGAATTTGACAAACTCAGCTTCTGAAAGTCCACCGAGGATGGCATTCATTGCTTTTGAATTAAATCTAAACTCCAGCTTATCATCTTTTGAGGCCAAGACTATAGGCTTCACATATCCAGTTTCAACGACATCTCAAACATCAGCACCCAAAGACATTAAATATGTTCTCATCCTTATTTTCCAGAAGGAAAAGTTTGTTCCATCAAACAAAGGGGCTCTATTATTTGAACTTACTTCATGAATAGTCATGTTCAAGCTTATGGATCTACCTTTGATCAAAGGAACCTGGATCTAATACCAATTGTTTGGAAAATAACTAAGAGGGGGGGTGAATCAGTTATATATATAAGCTTGAACCTTTTGTGTTATTTTGTAAATATTTCTAGATTATTATTTAATGTGTTGTTGATAACTTAACATACATAGATATACAATATTTGATCAATCACACAGAATACACAGAGACACTAATTTTCATGAGGAAACCCATAAAGGGGGAAAACCTCTTCTTCTTAGGATGTCAATCAAGCTCCAATTTTTATGTACACCACAATATTTGAGCACCAACTCAAATATGAGGCTCCAACCTATGATAGAAAGCTACAACTTACAGAGAGCACCAACTCTTAGATTTCTCTAGCACCAACTAGATGGAAGCACCAACTCCCAGGTTTCTCTAGCACCAACTCCCATAATATCTTCTAGAACCAACTAGAATTTAGAGGACTACAATCCTCCCTAGCACCACCCTACCACCCTTATTGAATATTACAAAACTTACTTACTTGATCTGTCTCTGATCTGATATGTTACAACTCGATGTCTCCTCTGCCTTCTTTAGCTTCTATGCTCTGTTCCACTTTTGCATATTTCTGCTTCTATGCTCTATGACTCCATTGCACTCTTCTTCGTCTATGCTCCACTCTTTCTCTTCCTATGCACCACTACCTCTATGTTCATCTTTTCTTCTACGTTTTATTCTCTATGCTCCATCTACATTCTATGTGTTGCACCTCTTCTATACTCCTCTGATCCTCTGCACAGCCTCCTTCTACCTGCATGTAAAACTATTAAAAAGGCACCCTCTCTTCTTTGTTATGCATATTTTTATCACGCCAAGTCCTCTGCGAGAACATATGCTCAACTCTTCATCTTATCTGACAGTTATGTTGAGTCTGTTCATCATCAGTGGTTGTTATCTTGAGATTCTTTGGCTTCTTTGATAGTGTGACCCTTCATCTTCTCAATTACAGTTGAGCTTATTCTCTCTGTTACAGTTACAGTTGATCTTCTCTGACAGTTACAGGAGGTCCTTACAAAGAAGCTCCTTGTGAACTTCACCCGTGCAAACTAGCACTGGGTGCAAGTTTCCCCCACGTGATCACCAACTGTGACCACACGCTAATAAAAAAGGTTCTTTGTGACTTCGTGTTTCGCGATCTCGCGAGTTAGCTCTCCTCCAGTCTTCGAAGTCCGAACTCCCAAACTCTGAACCCAATCAATGATCCACAACCCTTTGTGATCCGATGGTCCAGAATTACTTCGCGATGTCTGCGGGATGCTCAACGTTGTTCTTCCAATTCACGATTATGTGAATTTGCTTATCTGTTTCCAGGTGTCCTTCCCAGCACCAACGGTTAGGATTGCCTCGCGATTTCGGACTTCATGATTTTTCACTTCTCCTGTGCACTCTAAAAGAATTAAAGCCCATGGACTTACCTATGGATCCAATGATGGTTGGTCCATGCACTCAGATCTAATGCCCAAGATCTGTTCTCCTCCTCTGCACACTCATTCCTCCTATCTGGACTCTGATCCAATGGTCCAAATTCTTCACAGTGCTCGATCCGACGACCACTGTCGCTCCTCCTCCTAAGCTTATGATTTCTTTTGACTTAGAATATTTTCTAAGTATTCAAATTTTCTGGTCTCTAAACCTTCTCCCACGAAACCGATTGAAAGGTCTCGTCTTCGCTTTTTCTCCTAAGCTCTGTCATCATAGAAGAGGACTTCTTCCGGTGCTATCATCGTTGCTTTCCTATTTTCCATCGTTGTTGTTGTTCTTTCCATCAATGACAAGCACACTCTTCTTGTAAACATTTCAATAAGGTCCCCTTCACCTAATACCCACATATGTGAGTGGAAGAGAGACTCCCCTTCTTCAAGCTTCTTTGGTTCCTCTCATTGGACCTTTGTGGTAATAATGGTGACACTGGGTTCTGTGTCAATGATCCATTTTCCCTTATTTGATTTTGAATCAAATTCTGAGTCAACATCTGACTCTGGGGATTTCATCTCAACCAACAATGATTGTTTGGAGTGACAGTCATGAGTGTTGTGCCAAGGGATTTTTTGGAACTCGTACCACTTTCCAGTGTCCTTCGACTTCCCATTACCCTTCTTTTCTTGTGGCTTGAATTAGTTGTCTTGGGGTTGACCATCTTTTCTCTATCCTTTGTTCTAGGAGTTAGGGCCACCTTTACTATGCTTCTTTTGCGATGGGTTTGTAGAACTAAAATCCTGCTTATTCGTTTGCTTGAACTTTTGCTCAATCTTGATAGCATATTGGTAAGTGATCTTGATGAGGATATGTCCAGGAACTCCACATATTTTTGGATGTACCTATGTAGACCATTGCGGTACTCCATAACCAAGTTCTTTTCAGAGTATTTAATACCTAACTATGTGCACAAGGTATGGAAGATGTTGGTGTACTCTACCACCATCTGGTCTCTCTCTTGACACATATTTTTCCATCTCGTGTACTAGTCATTGTAGTTTCCAACAGGATAGTATTTCTCCTTGAGGGCATTCACAAAATCTGCCCAAATGGGTTCTAGCCCAAAAATTGTAGATTCATCTCTGACATGTTTCTCACAGTAATTTTCTCATCAATCTATGACATGGGGAAGGGATTTAAGGATCACAAAGGTGATTTTTTCACTATTGGAAATTTTTTGGACAAAGAAATAACCCTCTAGAAGACTTAACCATTTTCCAAAGTGTCGACATCTATCTGGCCTTCAAATAAAGGAATATCAAAGTTAAATTGCACCCTGAAGGGTTTCATACCTCTGAAGTGACCACTGGTTGAAGGTGCCTCCATTGTTATTGGTAGTCATCAAAGGATCTAGGAGAAATTATCCATCATCCTATTCCTCTTTTTGCATGAGGGATTACTCGAGAAAAAATTTGATAGGATATCATGCTCCGCCATCTCTATTTTATTTTTCCATGGGAGGCTTCTTGGGATGAAGAGACTATTATTCCCCAAGCTCAACCAGTTCAAGACCCAATCCCCAATAGCCTGGCCTTGTCAATGACATGCACAAAGAAAAAACAAAGAGCATATTTCTTTGATACCACTGATCCAGATCATGTTGAGAAATAAATGAAAGTAGAGATATAAAAAGGAAACACACAAAGATATTGCAATAAATGTCGTTAATACAATTGAACTTAGATTCTATTAATGAATGTAATACAAAAGACTGTAAAATGCAAAGCACACAAACTAGTTAGAATGGTGGTGGCTTGTCCCTGAAGAGAGAGATGTGTCGACTACACTCATTTGAAAGAAGTTGAATACAAAGAGGTTGAAAAATCCTTTTAAGATAAAACATCAATGAGAAAATACTAACCCCAAACGATGAAACACAAAAAGGTTTGTGGGCCACGATGTAGTTAGCTGATACGTCAACTTCCCGGGGGTGTAAATTTTTCTTACGATCTTTGTTTTGGGTGCTTGGTATCCCGTCGAAAAGGTTTATTGGAGAAATAGACATTTTGAATGGCCCGGATCTACCTTGAATTTCATACTGGGCACTATCGTGCCAAAAAAACGTTGTTTAGGACCTCAAAATGGCCCCAAAAGTTTGGGACCCGCAAAATTGTAGAAAAACTGCCAAGATGTGGAACCATTCTTAATTAGTGGAATAATTGGTTGGGAAACTAGTAACATTCTCTTATTGGACTCTTCTATAATTGCAACTATCATATGTATAGATTTTTAGGTTCAAGAAATGGTTACAACATTACATATATTAACTAGTATGGAGCATATGAAGATAAGACTTTTCGGGATTCTTTCTTTTCCCGAGAGGTCTTGAAGTAGGATAATTTAATTATTGGGTGTGATTAAAATGTAACTCTCTCTATTTTAGAAGGATGAGGGTGAATGCAAGGTAGGATAGGTTGGGAAAATATTTCCAATTGAAGATTGGGGAGATGGGGCTAGTTGATGTGAAGCATATTAAGAAGAGGCTTACATGGAGAAACAATAGGACATAGGAGATGGGGTTTCAAAGAGGTTATAAAAATTTATTGTATATGAGAATATTTCAATGGAAATAAATAAAATTAGATCTTGGGGGGTTGATCACCTACCTATCCTCTTACAGATTAATAGAAGAGATGATAAACTCGTTGATCCATTGAAGTTTAAACTATATTGGTTAAATGAGGAAGAATTCATTTATTTAGTTAAGTGGAATGTGTGAGTTATCACCCATCTTCTAGGGTTTCTATAAGTTTTCAATTTGCGGAATCTTTTTCTACTCTATGGCATGGACTTGAAGGAAGAGGAATAATATTTTTCTACTCTATATGCAATGAATACCTATGAATTTTTTTATGATGAGGATATAAATAGGTTGAAGGAGTTGGAAAAGAAAAAATAAAAGTTACTTGCCAAAAGAGAGGTTGATTGGAGGATAAAAGGTGTGGCTATATGAATTGATAAGGGTGATGAAAATACTCATTTCTTCCATAATTTTTCCAATCATAAGAAGAGAATAAATACTATTTGGGAGATGAAAAAATAATATGGTAGAAGGGCAACAAAATTTCAATATATTGTTGATCTAGGTGTTTAATACTTTCACTCTCTTTATTCTAAACCCAACATAATTAATATGGATGGGAATTTATAGCTATTGATGAAAATGGTGCTTCTGGGGGGATTATAACCAGTGGTTGGAAAATGAGTAACACTCTCTTATTGAACTCTTATGTTATTGTGACTGACATATGTATATATTTATAGGTCCAATAATTAGGTTACATCATTACAATTATTAACTACTATGGGCCATGTGAAGAGGAAGAATTTTTAGGATTCTTTCTTTGCCCACAAGGTCCTAAAGGAAGATAAGTTAATGATCGAGGGTGATTTAAATTTCACTATGTAGTTCATAAGTACGGGGAATGAATGCAAGGAAAGATAGACCAAGAAAATATTTCCTATTGAAGATTGAGGAGATGGTGCTAGTTGACGTGGAGCTTATTAACAAGATGCCTACATGGAGAAACAATACGATAGGGGTAGATGAGGTTTCAAAGAGGTTAGACATATTTCTTGCATATGAGAATATTTTAATGGAAGTGGAAAAAAATATATCATGGGTGGATATTGGAGGGGGTTTGATAGTCTACATATCCTTGTACAGATTGATAAAAGAGATGATAAACCCATTGCTCCCTTTAAGTTTAACCTTGATTGGTTAAATGAGGAAGAATGTATCAAATTATTTAAAGAGGAATGGGTGAGTTATGACCCATATTCTAGGGAATTCTTCCAGTTTTCACTTTGCAAAATCTCTGGAAAAAAAAAGATGAAAAAAAAATAAAAAAATAGTGGAAGCTTGGGCCTCTCAAAAATTCAAAAACTGTGGCAAGGAATTGAAGGAAGTGGAACATGATTTTATACTCTATATACTATGAATCTCGAGGAATTTTTTTTATGAGGAGAGAAACGGGTTGACAGAGTTGGAAAAGACAAAATAGAAGTTGCTTTCTAAAAGAGAGGTGGATTGGAGGATAAAAAATAGGGCTATACAGATTGATAAATGTGATGAAAATACTACCTTCTTCCATAAATTTTCTAATCACAGGAAGACAATAAATACCATTTGGGAGATGAAAAAAGAAGATGGTAGTATGGCACTAAAATTTCATGATATTGTTGATATAGGTGTTTCATACTTCCACTCTCTTTATTTTGAACCAAACATATTTAATATAACTAAGATAGGAAGCTCTAGCTTTTCTTCTTGAGGTTTGTCTATGAGGAGGGGAACTAGATGCAAATGGAGGAGGTCTAAAAAGGAGTGCTAAAACCAATTATGCATTCCTTCAAATAACACAAAAGCATGGGTTGGATGGGTGGCTAGTGGAATTCTACATTGGGTTTTATGATTTGCTCAAAGAGGATCTTTTTAAGGGTGATAAAGGAGGTAAATGGGCCAGAGAAGGTGCTTGGGGAATTCAATGCTGCTTTCCTAGAATTGATTCCCAACAAGGATAACCTTGATAACTTCAAATAATTAATTAGGCCAACTCTTTGTAATTATATATATAAAAGATTAGAAAAATTGTTGGTAGTTTGAATAAAAAAAACATCTTAGAGGATATATCAAAGGAGTAATTTGGGTCTCTGGAGGGTAGACATATTCATGATGCAATAGGGCCAACACAAGAGGGAATTAATTCCATAAAACATAAAATTACCCTTTAGTTATTATGAAACTCGATGTGTTGAAAGCATATGACAGTTCTAACTAGTTGTATCTTAGATTGATTCTTATAAATATTGGTTTTATCTCGCCATTGGTCAATTGGATAATGGGATGTGTCACTTTGGTTTATTTTACTATGTTAATTGATGTCTTAAACTCTAGATTATGCAATCCTTCCAGGGGTTTAAGGTAGGGATGCCTCCCTCACCCATGTTGTTCCTCATAATAGCTGAAGTCTTGAGCCAGACAATTAAGGAAGAAAAATATCATCGGTAACTTTGGGAGTAAAATTGGGAAGAGATCTTAACCCATATTTCATTTGTAGATGATGTTCTCTATTTTTCAAGGGAGTTGTTTGAGAAGAAAGGAAACTAAAACAGGTATTGTATTTGTATAGTATTTTGACGAATGGAAGTAAATTTGATGAAGTCTTCAATTTATTTTGTTGGTTTGTTTGAGGAGATGGAGACACAGATTTTAGATATTTTTCCATATAGATTTAGTGAATTCAATGGCCTAAAATATTCAGGCTTCCCACTCAAACCTAATTGCCATGGGAAAAAATAAAGGGAATGGTTAATGGGAAAAATTGAGAACATGATAAGTATTTGGTGTAATAGGTGGATATCAAGTGGGGGAAGATTAATTTTGTCTTTTAACACATGCTAGCTTAAATTCCAAAAGCTATTTTGGGAAAAAACAGAATAAATGTGTTTGTATTTTTATGGTAAGGAAAAAATAATTATGAAAAGACACCATTAGTCAAATGGAAGCTTATAGCCACGACAAAATATAAAGGAGGGTCGGGTCTAAAAAATATTCACTACTTTGGGAAAGAACTGGAGGCAAAACGTTTGTGGAAAGTTATCTCGGGAGAGAGCTTATGGAAGGATATTATAGTGCAAAAGTATATGAGTCTCAACTTTGTTATAGAATAGATAGGGAGTAAGAGGAAGTCAATCAACAATCTATCTACACATTGGGAGGCCTTAGTGCAATATTCCCCTCTCACTGGTAGATGGCTTGTTTGGAAGATAGGTAATCGAGAGAAATAAGGAGTTGGGGTGATCCATAGGTTGGGTTCAAAATGAATTTATGCTTATATAAGGGTTGATTAATCTAGTACATGATAAGAGCATTTATACCCTCAACCAAGTAGTTGATCAATTAATAATAACCTGGGCATCAAGGCTGGAAGAAAATGTTCGACAACACAGGTATTCCAACAGAGGATGAAAACCTTCAGTAACCACTCACATAACTAGATAAAATATCAACACATCGATTTTTTCACATGGTGAAACCCCTACGAGGAAACATCCATGACCCTAGCCAACGCGACCACTTGGAGCAGTTTATTAATGCAAAGAAAAAGATTACAGAGAGATTTTACAAGAGAGTTTCTCACAATAGATCATCGACAAATGACCCTCCATGCTCTCTAAATAGATATCATGGACCAATCGGGTGTTAAGCCACAAATCAATGTTTGTTAAGATTGAGGAGAGTATGAACTGTCAGATCACTCTATGTCGGGAACATATCGTGACCGCCAAATTTCCTAACTACAAATGCATACTAAAGAAACACACTTTTACCTAACAACACATTAGACCAAGTACATCTTAACTAACTAAGTGTCTAAATATCCTAACATCCCCCCTTAAGAACAACTTGGGATAGGATTGAAGGATTTACTATGGTGACACAATAGGAGAAGGAAGGAGGCATTAGAGCCTATCCCCCTTTAATGACAACTTCCTGAACTCCTAACATAGATCAAAGTTTGGAAAACTTAGCTTCTGTAAGAGACTTTGTGAAAATGTTTGCAACTTGATCTTCTGTAGGAAAAAGAGCACTTCAATAACTTGATCATGAATGATCTTTCTAATGAACTACATGTGTAGCTCGATGTGTTTTCTACGTTGATGTTGAACTGGGTCTTTGGCGAGCTTGATGGCACTCTGATTATTGCACCAAAGGTTGGTCGGATGCTACTACTGAAAGCCAAACTCTGAAAGCATCTGTTGAAGCCACAAGGCTTCTTGACTTGCATTTACTATTGCTTGGTACTTTGCTTCTGCTGAAGAAAGTGAAATAGGTTGTTGTTTCTTATAGGCCCAACTGACAGGTCCTGAACCAAGGCTAAAAAAATAACCTGCAGTAGACTTCCAATCATTAGGGTCGTCGGCCCAATCTGAATCAGTGAAACCAACCAATAAGGGAGTCCCCTCTGAACTATAATGTATCCCGAACTCAATTGTACCACAGACATAACGAAGTATCCTTTTAGTTTCTTTCCAATGGCTTTCATGGGGTGTTTACATATATCGAGCAACAAGAGCAACAACAAAGGAAAGATCAGGACAAGTATGAGTCAAGTATAAGAGGCTACCAACTAACTGACGGTACATGGTGACATCCACTTTGGGAGAAGTATAGGTGGAAGTAAGCTTGACTCTAGAAGGGGTTGGTTTACAATCATCCATGTGAAAGAGACAAAGAAGGTTACAGGCATACTTAGACTGGGAAAGAAAAACTCCTTCATTGGTTTGCAAAACTTGGAGTCCAAGGAAATAGTGTAAAAAGACTAAGTCTGTCATCTCAAATTTCTTCTTAAGGCTGGTTTTCACATGGTTTAAAATTTTTGAGTCACTACCAGTAAGGATAAGGTCATCAACATAAAGGAAAATGATTATGAGATGGCTTCCTACTTTCTTAGTATAGACATTAGGATCATAATGGCATCTAGAGAATCCAATGGCAATAAGAATGTTTCCCATTTTGGCATACCAAGCTCGAGGAGCTTGCTTGAGACCATAAAGATATTTCTTGAGGCAACAAACAAGGCTAGAGTCATTCTGGACATAGCTAGGAGGTTGTTCCATGTAGATTTATTCTTGCAAATCTCTGTTCAAGAAGGTGGATTTAACATCCATCTGATGGACCTCCCATTTATGTGAGGCAGCAAGGGAAAGAATAAGGTGTATGGAATTCATTTTGGCTACAGAGGCAAAGGTTTCATTATAGTCAATTCCTTCAACTTGGGGAAGTCCTTTGGCAACTAATCAAGCCTTGTGTATTTCAACACTTCCATCTGATGCATACTTAGTTCTGTAGACCCATTTGGATATAACAAGTTTTCTTCCTTTTGGAAGAGGTACAATATCCCAAGTATCATTTTTCATTAAAGAACGATACTCTTCATTCATTGTTGTATCCCAATATGGATGACCTGAAGCTTCTGCAAATGTCTCTAGATCATGAGTTTATGAAACTTGATCCAAAAGAGAAGAGGCTCGCTGGAACTGTGAATGTGTCTGACGCTGATCTGAAGGATCACCGACAAGATCATTGGCTGCTTCTCGTGTTGAATGGACCCATCTAGGAAGCGGTGGAGCCGGTGTTGGTTCAGGTTCAAAGGACTCATCTTGAGGAGGGTGAGCAGGCGGAGGTGGATTTTCATCCTCACTGTCATCATCTAAAGAAGAAACCATATCAAAATAAGGCACAAATGTCGAATATGGATCGCAGGCCAAAGAAGGCACAACCATCGAATTAGGCTCGCAGGCCAAGAGATTTTCATCAAATTTAACATCTCTTCTAATAATAATTTCATTACAATGTGATTGAAAAAGTTTGTAACCTTTGACATCTTCAGAATAACCAACAAATATACACTTCTCACTTTTAGGCTGCAATGCTTTCCTTTTCTCATCAAGAATGTGAGCCCATGCTACACTGCCAAATACATGGAAGTGACTTAAATCTGGTTTAATTTTAGTCCAAGCTTCTTACGGTGTTATATTTTTAGGAGCCTTTGTGGGAGTGTGATTTACAATGTAATTTGCACAGTTGATGGCTTCCGCCCAATACTTTAGACTTAATCCCTTATATTGGATCATACAATTAGCCATTTCTTTTAATGTGTGGTTCTTTCTCTCAGCAACACCAT
>JZKD02S2100469.1:0-11211 GCA_000966675.3 Picea glauca | reverse complement strand
AGGTTGGAGTTATAAATTTATTCTTTGAAGTTTCTTTGTTTGGGTGTTTGATTTTCATTGACATTTTTTATAACCATAATATAATGAAAATAAAGAAAGTAGTTGTCTCAATACATAATGACTTATGAAGAATACACTACAAGGAGAACACCTTGTAGCAAAGGTTTTTATAGAACCTCCCAAAAAAACTTATCCCTTCTTTGTTAATAGCGGAGGTTGTTAGTAAAGGCGAGTGGTTGTAGGTTTTTACAGATATTTTCTTAGTGGTGCACCTATATGGTAAAAACACATCGGTGTGCACACAATATATACACCCCAATGCTTCAACATTAAGGCACATCGTTATATGCTCTGTGTGTGTGTGTAATGGAGGTGGGTGTCCATAGGTTTTAATGGAAGTTTTTTCTTCGGTTCTTTTGTTGTATTATGACACATTGGTTGTCACATAAACATAATGCCCCAGTGCCCACAATTTTCAGACACACCAAAGAAGGGTAAAATAAAATAAAATAAAAACTACCATATTGATTTTCATTGTCACACCTCATTTTGTGCTTCCAACCTCTCCAGCAAGAACTGATGTTCACTCTGCTTCCACTATCACCCCGTTTGCAATGCTCTAAAGTTAGTTTGATAGCTCCATTGGTAGGTTCCACACACTTCGAAATTTTAGAAAAATATTGAAACTATTCATTTGTTCTCTACAGTGCAACCATGCATCGTTGGGAGAGAAGACACCAATTAAATATTGTATTACCTTGTTATTTGAATTTTCATTGCATTAAAATTTGAAAATGGCTTGAAATTTAGTCTTTTTTATATTTTTTTCCATGTTGTGCATTTAAATGATTCAGCTCACCCCGAATGCGGGTGCGTCCTGTAAATTGACATGAATCCCCACTCTCACTGCATATAGGATGAACAAATACACGGATGTCATCCACATAATGACACCATTAAAATGTTGTAAATTTAACATAACGGTGCATTTTCTGGAACACCCCATAAATGGTGAGTTATAAAATAACAATGCATTGATTAACAAAATACTCTTTCTCTAAAACAAATGAAGCATTGATGCATTCAATTAACTAATCACACCACCTAGTTTTTCATATCAATTTTTTGGCTTGGCAGTGTGTCAAATCCATGATAACACATTGGTGTTGTGTACTACAAGGCACCAGACAAAATATATAATAATTTATCATAGCAGTTTGTCTTATGGTTACCGATGCATTATAAGATAAACACACTAGTAAAACTGCACTAGAAAATTAGAAAAACGGAATGTCAGTGTGTTCATTTCAACAAAATGCATCAATGTTGTTAATAGAGTGGCACCAGGACAAATATTTAAAAATTTATCATAGTGGTGGATTTTCTAAAATGCCTTGTTACCAGTGCGTCATGAAAGACAACACATTGCTAAAAATTCATCGGTGCTCCAAGGAACTTACAGTACCGATACTTTTCATATAACAAATCACACCACCTAGGTTATTAGTCATAAAATTTACTAAAACATTGCATTCTGTAGAACAAACCGCACCACGTTGCATAGAACATATGTGAAATGGCATAGCAGACCATCTTATTGGATGCCCCATTCCCCGTGCATCCAAGAACACAATGCAATGCTTTATATATATTGGTTCTCGACTAACAATGAAGCATCAATGTGTTCAACTTACTACACCACTTAGTGGTGCTTTGTTTCTGATATAGTGCACCGATCATGGTGCATATTAACTATTGTAGTAGCACCAATTACTTTTCCACATTTTCTTGCAAACTTAAATTAATTTCAGTTTTTGATAAATACAAATTAGTTATATATGTGTGTGTTTTATAATTTTAATTTGTTTTATCTATATATATGTGCCTAAAAATATTTTTGTGTGATTTAGAGATGACGACGATGACAAGTGCAGAAGAAATAATAGCAATAGCAAGAAGAAGAAAAAATTAACTCACAAACTACATATGTCTCTCATAATTTAGTGCACAGACTCAATCCTTTGCCACTCCCTTAGTCCTTTGGCTCACGTCTCCTCCTCTGCGGGCTGCTCGACTTTCTCCAATATACCATCCTCATCATTCTTGTAGCCATAATATGAACGAACACCAATTTGCTTGTAAATCACATACCTACACCTCCTCTTCTTTTCCTCAAGGGGGATTATCGAATAGTTATTTGAGTTCAGAGAGGAATTTCGTAGCCTTGAAGTATATGTAACTAGGGCCCTTTCCAGTGGCACTAGGCATATCAACTTCATTTCCTTCCAAGTCCATCATTTCCCCCCCTACTTTGACATAATTAGGACTACCAATATCTATGATTAGAGATTCTCAGTGCCCCTTTGACCCGATCAACAAGAAAGGAACCCTGGTGGATGTCTTAATTATAATACTATGTCAACCTCAAGAATGACCTAAGGCACATATTGTATATTTAATAGAAGTTGAGAAACACATTTGGAAAAAAAATCGATGATCCATAAGCTTCGCTAGCATGCCCTATCACTAAATATTAAGCATTTCCTTGGCCTTGGCATGATCCTCCATGAGATCCCCATTCATGTATTTACTAAGAAGCTTATGTTTCTTCTTCTACACAACCATGATCTCGATTTCTTTCTCATATGGAAGAGACACATGGGAAACAAAATCTCACGCTATCTATTGTTGGTTTCCCTTATCCTGCTCTACCATTTCTTCTACCACATCTTCCTCTTCCTCGAATAGGACCGGCTTAATGACAATGATCTATCCCCCTCTTGATCATCAACCTAACCTACCTCTAGATAGAATCGATCCTCTACCACTCCCTCAGTGCTTTGGCCTACATCTCCTTCTTCACGGGTCATTCGACTTTCTCCAAGATATTGTCCTCTTCATCCCTATAGCCATAATAATTGGCATCAATTTGCTTGTAAATATCATACCTAGACCTCCTCTTCTTCAACTTGGGGGGCTTATCTAATAGCTCTTTGACGTCAAGGAGGAATTTCCCAACATCACTTGTACAATTGGTTGCTAGAAGATGGCAACATGGCATCTTCCAACAACCAATTGTACAAGTGGGGTTGCGAAATTCCTCCCCGACGTAAAAGAGATATTTGATAAGCGCCTTGAGGATTTTATCCAAAAATTCCTTAGATGCTAAATTAATTATTAAACATACATTAACATCCAACTTCATTCGAAAAATTAAGATCGTCTTGACTATTTGCATAATAACATATGGATTCTCTTACTTATCCAAAACTTCATTAATGATAAATAACTTGTGAGAAACTGAGTGAAATAGAAACAACAAGAACAATGCACATTAGACAAGTTGATAACGAAGTNAGGTTGGAGTTATAAATTTATTCTTTGAAGTTTCTTTGTTTGGGTGTTTGATTTTCATTGACATTTTTTATAACCATAATATAATGAAAATAAAGAAAGTAGTTGTCTCAATACATAATGACTTATGAAGAATACACTACAAGGAGAACACCTTGTAGCAAAGGTTTTTATAGAACCTCCCAAAAAAACTTATCCCTTCTTTGTTAATAGCGGAGGTTGTTAGTAAAGGCGAGTGGTTGTAGGTTTTTACAGATATTTTCTTAGTGGTGCACCTATATGGTAAAAACACATCGGTGTGCACACAATATATACACCCCAATGCTTCAACATTAAGGCACATCGTTATATGCTCTGTGTGTGTGTGTAATGGAGGTGGGTGTCCATAGGTTTTAATGGAAGTTTTTTCTTCGGTTCTTTTGTTGTATTATGACACATTGGTTGTCACATAAACATAATGCCCCAGTGCCCACAATTTTCAGACACACCAAAGAAGGGTAAAATAAAATAAAATAAAAACTACCATATTGATTTTCATTGTCACACCTCATTTTGTGCTTCCAACCTCTCCAGCAAGAACTGATGTTCACTCTGCTTCCACTATCACCCCGTTTGCAATGCTCTAAAGTTAGTTTGATAGCTCCATTGGTAGGTTCCACACACTTCGAAATTTTAGAAAAATATTGAAACTATTCATTTGTTCTCTACAGTGCAACCATGCATCGTTGGGAGAGAAGACACCAATTAAATATTGTATTACCTTGTTATTTGAATTTTCATTGCATTAAAATTTGAAAATGGCTTGAAATTTAGTCTTTTTTATATTTTTTTCCATGTTGTGCATTTAAATGATTCAGCTCACCCCGAATGCGGGTGCGTCCTGTAAATTGACATGAATCCCCACTCTCACTGCATATAGGATGAACAAATACACGGATGTCATCCACATAATGACACCATTAAAATGTTGTAAATTTAACATAACGGTGCATTTTCTGGAACACCCCATAAATGGTGAGTTATAAAATAACAATGCATTGATTAACAAAATACTCTTTCTCTAAAACAAATGAAGCATTGATGCATTCAATTAACTAATCACACCACCTAGTTTTTCATATCAATTTTTTGGCTTGGCAGTGTGTCAAATCCATGATAACACATTGGTGTTGTGTACTACAAGGCACCAGACAAAATATATAATAATTTATCATAGCAGTTTGTCTTATGGTTACCGATGCATTATAAGATAAACACACTAGTAAAACTGCACTAGAAAATTAGAAAAACGGAATGTCAGTGTGTTCATTTCAACAAAATGCATCAATGTTGTTAATAGAGTGGCACCAGGACAAATATTTAAAAATTTATCATAGTGGTGGATTTTCTAAAATGCCTTGTTACCAGTGCGTCATGAAAGACAACACATTGCTAAAAATTCATCGGTGCTCCAAGGAACTTACAGTACCGATACTTTTCATATAACAAATCACACCACCTAGGTTATTAGTCATAAAATTTACTAAAACATTGCATTCTGTAGAACAAACCGCACCACGTTGCATAGAACATATGTGAAATGGCATAGCAGACCATCTTATTGGATGCCCCATTCCCCGTGCATCCAAGAACACAATGCAATGCTTTATATATATTGGTTCTCGACTAACAATGAAGCATCAATGTGTTCAACTTACTACACCACTTAGTGGTGCTTTGTTTCTGATATAGTGCACCGATCATGGTGCATATTAACTATTGTAGTAGCACCAATTACTTTTCCACATTTTCTTGCAAACTTAAATTAATTTCAGTTTTTGATAAATACAAATTAGTTATATATGTGTGTGTTTTATAATTTTAATTTGTTTTATCTATATATATGTGCCTAAAAATATTTTTGTGTGATTTAGAGATGACGACGATGACAAGTGCAGAAGAAATAATAGCAATAGCAAGAAGAAGAAAAAATTAACTCACAAACTACATATGTCTCTCATAATTTAGTGCACAGACTCAATCCTTTGCCACTCCCTTAGTCCTTTGGCTCACGTCTCCTCCTCTGCGGGCTGCTCGACTTTCTCCAATATACCATCCTCATCATTCTTGTAGCCATAATATGAACGAACACCAATTTGCTTGTAAATCACATACCTACACCTCCTCTTCTTTTCCTCAAGGGGGATTATCGAATAGTTATTTGAGTTCAGAGAGGAATTTCGTAGCCTTGAAGTATATGTAACTAGGGCCCTTTCCAGTGGCACTAGGCATATCAACTTCATTTCCTTCCAAGTCCATCATTTCCCCCCCTACTTTGACATAATTAGGACTACCAATATCTATGATTAGAGATTCTCAGTGCCCCTTTGACCCGATCAACAAGAAAGGAACCCTGGTGGATGTCTTAATTATAATACTATGTCAACCTCAAGAATGACCTAAGGCACATATTGTATATTTAATAGAAGTTGAGAAACACATTTGGAAAAAAAATCGATGATCCATAAGCTTCGCTAGCATGCCCTATCACTAAATATTAAGCATTTCCTTGGCCTTGGCATGATCCTCCATGAGATCCCCATTCATGTATTTACTAATAAGCTTATGTTTCTTCTTCTCCACAACCATGATCTTGATTTCTTTCTCATATGGAAGAGACACATGGGAAACAAAATCTCGCACTATCTATTGTTGGTTTCCCTTATCCTTCTCTACCATTTCTTCTACCACATCTTCCTCTTCCTCGAATAGGACTGGCTTAATGACAATGATCTATCCCCCTCTTGATCATCAACCTGACCTACCTCTAGATAGAATCGATCCTCTACCACTCCCTCAGTGCTTTGGCCTACATCTCCTTCTTCACGGGTCGTTCAACTTTCTCCAAGATATTGTCCTCTTCATCCCTATAGCCATAATAATTGGCATCAATTTGCTTGTAAATATCATACCTAGACCTCCTCTTCTTCAACTTGGGGGGCTTATCTAATATCTCTTTGACGTCGAGGAGGAATTTCCCAACATCACTTGTACAATTGGTTGCTAGAAGATGGAAACATGGCATCTTCCAACAACCAATTGTACAAGTGGGGTTGCAAAATTCCTCCCCGACGTAAAAGAGATATTTGATAAGCGCCTTGAGGATTTTATCCAAAAATTTCTTAGATGCTAAATTAATTATTAAACATACATTAACATCCAACTTGATTCGAAAAATTAAGATTGTATTGACTATTTTCATAATAACATATGGATTCTCTTACTTATCCAAAACTTCATTAATGATAAATAACTTGTGAGAAACTGAGTGAAATAGAAACAACAAGAACAAGGCACATTAGACAAGTTGATAACGAAGTTCACCCATCTTGGGCTACGTTTCCAGGTCCACTTCCAAATGAGAGACTACTCTATTAATGCTCAAATGATTGATATAATAATGGATCCAACTTATGTTTTTACAATGACCTTCTTATCTGCTGCTCAAACTCAGATATGAGTGTCAAAATCAACTTCGTCTCGAAAAAATGAAACTTTTGACTGTAAACACTCTATACTTCTCTCAAAGATCTCTATGGCATGAAAAAGGACACAAAACAAAAATATACAACATCTCCTTGGATGCATTCCAATGCAACCCCACTCTCCTCTTTGGCACGTAAATCTCTCATAACCAAAATGAACCTGTTCTGAGTTCTTGGCATGAAATTCCATGTTGTGCAAATGACAATGGCATGGTGTTTAAATAGGGGAAGTCGAGGGGAGAATCCCACCTGAACCCCTATATGCTTAAATGAATGAAGACTTAAATGCAATATTTCATGGTAGTTTTAACAACATGCACCATTGGCACAATGGTCGGTGAATAATGTGAAGGTGTTGGAATATACTAGTGAAGGTCATGGGTTCAAATCTCGTGAACTCCATTTTTGTTGTATTGTTATATAACTATACACTTTAAATATTATATCTGATGTAACTGTAACAAGTAGTTTTAAATCCCAGTTCGTTTGACCATTTGGTTAAGTCGTTGGAATATATATATGCACGAAGTTTGGGGGTTCAATTCCCTTCGACCCCAACCATTTTTATACCCCTTAGCCAATATTGGCCAATCGTAGGATGCCACGTGGCATCCTATGATTGGTCCACATGTTGGACGATCAATGCCATGTTAGCACACAATCATCTTACCTGTGTCAACTGCCACCTTAGCATTCAGTCAACGTTGTACAACGATGCCATATGTCCAGTCACTTGCCACCTGTCTACCATGTCAGTTGTCCATACAATGCCACATCAACATCATACAACTATGTGTCATGACCGTACAGTGCCATGTCAGCACCATATCTACCTCATCAACCTACCACATTTCACCCGTATAGTGTCCATATAGTTCCACGTGTCACCTTCTGGTGTTGCCATGTGGCACCCCCTTTTGTCATTTGTCTTGTTTTTTCCAAAACTTTGAAAGGCCTTAACTTCCTCATATGATGTATGTTTGAGTCCATTCAAATTGTGTTGGAAATATATCATCAATCTAAACGCGATGGAGTCATTTTCATTATAATTTGAGACAATCAAGTTTTTAGCATTCCTAGATCCGCCTAGATCATTCCTCCCCACTATAAGCCTTTTGGACCACTGAAAGTCTGGATTACTCATCAAATAAGTAAGGATAAATCTCCCTCACTTTCCCAATCTCTATCCATCTTGTTTTTCTTGGATGTACCCATTTAATACCAAATCGAAGATATTCCACATCACCCCGTTGTGAAGTCTTGATTCTTCTATCAAGGATAACATCTTCTTGCAGCTTATCTAAGTACTTAGGAGAAAAATCATCAACTGTTGGAATTTGAACACCTTCATCTTTATCCATAATCATAGGAGGCTCATAAAGTTTCAAATTCAAAACATTCACCATTGAATACATTTGCATATAAGATGGCATATCTAAACGAAACGCGTTAGTACCAATCTTCTCCAAAATCTTAAATGGACCATACCAGATTGGTTCGAGATTTTTACCTTCACCCTTCATTCTTTCCTTATTGATATGTAACCATACTTGATCACCAACTTGGAATTGATGATCAACCTGATGCTCGTCATGACTCACCTTGTATTTGTCTTGGATCTTCTCCAATTGTTCTTGTACTGCTTCATGTACCTGTTAGATCCTTTGAATAAACCTCTTAGATTTGTCGACATCATCCTATCCATCCTCTTTTCTCGCTTCTTTGAAATAAAAATATATAGGTGATTTAGTCAAGTATCCCAAACATGTTTCAAAAGGAGATCTCTGAGTAGAAGAATGCATGGAACGATTATAGTCATGTTGCACATAGTGTAAATGTTCATCCCACAACTTAGGATGTTTACTACAATACCCTCGTAAAAAAATGTACCATTGTCATGTTCACCACCTCTATATGTCCATCTATCTGCAAATGAAAAAAAATGTTCTTATTTAACTTAGTGTCCATCAACTCCCACAAACTAGACCAAAACTTTCCCAAGAATTGAGAGTCTCAATCAGATACTATAGATGTAGGCAACCCAAAATGAACCCAAACATTAGCAAAGAACAATTGTGTTGTTTGTTTAGTTGTGACTTGCTTCTTACAAGGCATTAAGATACACATCTTACTAAACTTATCCAAAATGACATATAATCTATCATGACTTATCCTAGACATCAGAAAACCCCCTACAAAATCCATGGATACACTTTCCCGTGGTTGAGAAGGTACTGGAAGTGGTGTATATAACCCCAACTTTTTGTTGCTAGGCTTACTTGTGGCACACAAAACACACCCTTTTACATACTTGGAAATTGTTTCATTAATTTGAGGCCAATAACAATATCTTTGTGATTGTGCTTCCTTCCCAAAGTGACCAGAAATGAGCGATGTATGGGATTCCCTGGTTACATTTTATCTTTCTTCCTTAGGTATACAAATATTTCCAAGATGATACAATAAATTATCACGCATATGATAATCCAATTCTTCATGTATATTTTCATGAGTTGGTGCTTCATATACATCTTTAAAATCATTATCTCTAGCATAGTGTTCAACAAAACTTTCATGACCTAAAGAATCATGCTTTAGTATTGTAGATGCATTGACTATTGGTCTTGATAACATATCCGCAACCTTGTTATGAATTCCCTTCTTATACTTAATTACCAAATGAAATTGATGTAAGAAAGCCATCCACTTGAAGTGTCATGACTGTTGTAGCTTGGTTTATGATTGAAAATACTGTAATGTTCGATGGTATGTGTAAAATATTGTTTCCTTCCCCATTAAGTAATGCTTCTGTTTTTTCACACTTTGTACCAAAGCATACAACTCTTTATCATATGTCGGATAGTTAATAATTGCTTGAGTAAAAGTTTTAGAATAGTAACAAATAGGTTTACCTTGTTGCATCAAGATTGCTCCCATGGCATATCCACTTGCATCAGTTTGTATTTCAAATGGTTGATGTACATCTGATAGAGCCAAAACCAATGTGTTACTTATTTTCTTTTTCAATGTCTTGAAGGCTTTCTGCAGCTTTCCTCCCCATTGAAAGACGTTTTTCACACCAATACTAGGAAGAGGAGCATCCTATTGCAAATAAATTTCATGTTCAACTTGCCTCTTAGGAGGAAACCATGTAGGTCCCTGAAATAGCTCATCATAATTAGAAATTATCTTTACCAATTCATGCTTGTGACATGGATCACAACTTGAAAACAAAAGATTTACTAGCATTTACAAGTCTCTTCATTTGTCATGTGCTCACTAAAAAAACATTAGTTTTAATACGATGAGATCTAACAATATATTCAATCATTTCTTTGAAAAGGTGATATTTGTTCTCTTCAAGATATAATATGGCTTTCTTGTCAAATAAGTATGGACTACCCAAGACAATACCTCAAATGTCAAGTGGCACTACATCCAACTCAACATCATCGATGAACTTGGAAGCAATTGTAAATCTGATTTTACAATGTTTAGTTACTTGAAACTTAGCATCCTCACATACTGATCCAGATAGATTTTGGTGGCCTCCCAGCTATTCCAACTGGCTCATTTTGGCGGTTTTCCAATTTGGCAGTTTTTTTTTCTAGTTTTCGAGTCCCCGACTTCTGGGGTTGTTTTTAGGCCCTAAACATCGTTTTTAAGGCTCACCACAATCAAACTAAATATAGAGTCAAATTTTTATGGCAACATATGTAGTCCTCAGATAGAAATTTCCAACGGGCTATCGTGCGCCTAAAACGAAGATCGTACGAAAAAATTACGACCCTGAGAATTTGATGTACTAACTTACCCCAACGGGGCCCACATGAATTTTGGCACTTCATCTCCTAGGGTTAGTCTTTTGGATGTCAATGGTTTTGGCATTCCTGTTTATTGTAAAAAGGCTTGGAGAGCCTCATTGTAACCATCTTCTTGCGAATGAGCACATCTGTCACATCTCTTCTCAGAGATAAGCCGCCACCATTCTAGAAGGTTTGTTTTTAGTTTCATTTTACAGTTTCAACACATTTTCTTATTGAACAGAAACCGGTTTTATTGTATCTCTGTTATCCTTGTGTTTCTGTGTTAATAATAATAATAATTTGTAGTCATTTCGTTCAGCTCATAAAATCCGAATCACATACCCAACCTAATGGATATGGTTTCACATGAGTTGTGGTCTTTAAACCCATCTTCTTAACAATTGTTTCATAAATGAGTAGCTTGTACTAACACTTCGTCAATATTAGTAGGATTAAATGTCAATATAGTATGTCAAAGATATGAATGCATACCACCAATATATTTAAGAAGAGTCGCACGAGTATAT
>JZKD02S2100458.1:25026-42854 GCA_000966675.3 Picea glauca | reverse complement strand
ATAATAAGTAAATGATAATAATAAATAGTTATTGATTATTCAAGGGACACATCCTTTCATGGATGGTCACCTTATGTTCCCTATATATGGAACACTCATTATTGTAATAATATATAGAATATCTCTCACATCTCATATGAATAAAAACCAACAGCGTCTTCCTCGTGAAACTCATCAATAGACTCATGCAAGAAGGCAACCCCATCCTCATGCTAGCTATTGACTTTATCCAACCCATTACTCTTCTCCTTCAATCCTCATTTCTCTTTCCACCATTGTGCAACAATATTTCACAAGGAAACAATTTCCATACAAAGGTGATCATGGTATCCCTCCAATTTCTTTAAAAACAAATAAAAGGAACCCATATTTAAATAGTCTTTAAAACGTTATAAGTCCACTATCACAATTTGTTAATCAAGCTTCGACTAGGTCAAAAATATACACTTCAATGTGTGGTTGATAAACTAAATACAATATTAATATACTTGAAAAATATTTAATCCCCCAAGGATATAGGTCCCTCGTATTTAATTTAAATAATGACAAACAACACATCATTAACAACATGTTGCCTCCAAAGCTCATATAACCAAACAATAGGAATATGTACTTCCAAAGTGATAATGCAAAAAAGAGTTTATAGAACTTAGTTATATCATTCTATAACAATGACATCACTAATTAGTTGGGAAATAGTTCATAACAATAACAAGCATTGTCCTGAATGCTTCAAATATTGGAAACAAAAATATATCTTTTCCAATGTTATGCAAAACATTTGTATCTACTACAATAACAAAGTTTGTTATTGTATCTACTTGAAAAATATTTAATCTGCTACAATATTTGAGGAGATGAACCTTGGTGTATCTACTACAATAACAAAGTTCAATAATGAACATGACCAAAATGCACCAGGGGTCTTACTATTACACTCTATATGGAAGCTGATACTCAACTTCTTTGCCAACGATCTCTTTCAATAGATCATCACCTAATTGACATGCTAGTCCAGATTGGTCATGATTATATGATCCAAACATTGATTCAAGCATGGTTCACACACTTTTAAATCCAATGATCTCTCTTCTAGACAAAAAATCTATTATGTTATTTGATCAGTTCTCCTCCTTTCACATGGGATTTAGTTGACCATGACCATAGATCTGATCAATGGATCCAAACTCCACGATTTCAAAAATCCATCTCTTTTCGACAAGCAATGTGACTGGGGGGAACATGAGCTGGTTGACACAATAATAGAGTGCACATATTACTTAATTGTATATTCCACTAAAGTTCATCAAGACTCCACATACAATTCCCACAATGAATATCTCCTTTAAAACCAACATTTAATCAAACAATTGGATCTTTAGATCCCACAAGAAACAAGGTGGGCAAGACAATGCATCATATACAATATCGTTGTGGTTTCAACATATTGTCAAATCCATACAAAACTTAGCTATTTCAAGGATTTTGACAAGAATAACACATGCACGACCTTTTCATTGAAGTTATACATGAGATGTTATGTTTATCTCGAAAATGTCTTTATATCATTTATTTTATTTTAAAATAATAATAAATGTTGAATATTTGCAAGTGAAGATGTCAAGTCTTATCAGCCTCAGTGAATTCAATAAGATTCCTTTTTTTCAAGTAATGGATAATATTTAGAAGTTCAAGATAGTGATTTTTATTGTGTTCAATTTGATTCTGTTTCGTTGTTCAAGTAGTAGCGGATCGCAACATTGGAGAATATTTAGAAGTTCGAGATGGTGATTTTTATTGTGCCCAACTTGTTATCACCATTGCACAATTGTGCATGGTCCTCACCATTCATTTTGCATTGCATAATTGTACATGCTTCTATGCGAGGAAAACCAAATAAAATATACTTTCATTAAAGTTATACATGAAATATTATGTTTATTTTGAAAATATTTTTATATTGATTTATTCCATTTTGAATTTTTTTGCTTATCAATAGTTTAAAAATGTCAAGGCTATATTTTCATTAAAGTTGCACGAGAGATGTTATGTTTCTCTTGAAAATAATTTTGTATCAATTTATTTTGTTTTAAATTTTTCTATCTTTTTATTAAAGTTATACACAAGATGCTATGTTTAAGTTGATAATATTTTTATATCAATTTATTCCATTTTAAAATTAAGGCTATCTTTTTTATTAAAGTTATAAGTTATGTTTATGTTTTTTGTTTGTTTGCTAGCATGTCCGTGACTTGCAGGACTAGCTTGTCTCTGAGAAATCGGATCCCAGGGACATCTAAGCCGTCAAAATCACCTGAGGATCGCACCCGGCCCGGGCCATACCAACCCTTAGCTAGCTGGATTCTTTTGTCTCCTCCCAACAGGTTCGAACTTGGGTTGCCATGCAGAACGAGGCCCATCGAAACCAATCACGCTAACGAGATTTGACATAAGTTATGTTTATGTTGAAAATGATTTTATATCAATTTATTTTGTTCTAGATTTTTCTTTTGTGATGATGATTTTTATAGCACTCATCTGTTCTCTAGATGAGACAACGACTTGTTAAAGTGCTTATATAAAAAAATTATTATACTCATTTATTCTCTTAAGGAGACAACGACTTGTTAAAGAAAAAGGATACAAAATTTATCCTTGAGGAGAGATTGTTTGTTCAAGTAATAATGGACCACAACATTGGAAAATATTTAAAAGTTCAAGATGGTGATTTTTATATAAAATTTAGGGTTTGGAGGAGAATCCTCAAGAAAAAGCGAACCATTTGGAGAATATTTAAAAGTTTGAGATGGTGGTTTTCATATAAAATTTATGCTTTGGAGGAGAATCCATAGGTAATATTAAACTATTTGGAGAACATTTAAGAGTTCAAGAAGGTGAATTTTATATAAAATTTATGCTTTAGAGGAGAACAAATAGGTGATAGTTGACCATTTGGAGAATATTTAAAAGTTCAATATGATGATTTTAATATAAAATTTATGCATTGGAGGAGAATCCACAAGTAATAGTGGACCACAACATTGGAGAATATTTAAAAGTTTAAGATGGTGATTTTTATAGCACTCATCTATTCTCTAGATGGGACAATTGCTTTGTTAAAGTGCTTATATGTAAAATTTATCCCATTCATCTATTCTCTAAATGATACGATAGCTTGTTAAAGTGTTTTTGCATAAAATTTAACCTTGAAGGAGATTCATTTATTCAATTAATAATGGATCACAACATTGGAAAATATTTAAAAGTTCAAGATGGTGATTTTTATAATGCTCATCTATTATGTAGAGGAGACAACGGCTTGTTAAAGTGATTTTGTATAAAATTAATCCTTGGTGAACCTCTATGGAACAAATTTTTTAGTTGCAAGCCTTTAGCAACAAATGCTTGGTTTGACCTACATAGATGGATATCTCCATTGCACATTGGGACTTTAGAAATAGTTTCAAGATATTGCTTTATGCATATGGAGGAACTCCACTAGTTTTGTACAATATGCTTACAACTATCTTGGATATATATATTAAGTGAAAGGAAGTTAGTGTAAAATGGAAATTGAGAAAAATTGGTCACACTTTATTTGTAGTTGTAACTATACCTCTTCATTGTGGAACACATTGATTGATATTAACTATCTTCAACCACTCTTTTGTTTCTTAGTGGTTGAACATAGATGTCCTTGAATTATTATTTTTTCTCAGTTCAAATGTAGAAACTTGCACTTGCATTTATATAGTTGATATCTATATAACACATATGGTAAAGAAATTGTTCTCTCAATATTGCAAAAGGACTAAGATAAATGTAACATAGTGACCATTCATTAGAGTTTATAGGGATAAATACTTTTAATAGTTAATACATTTTGTTAACATTTTATGTGCGATAATGTTTATATGGTTAATAAGATCTCCTGGGTTTTTTATTATAATTTTTTTTTATTCGGTTGCATGTTAATAAGCCCTCCTAATTTTTTTATTATAATTGGATTTTCCATGAAATTAATGTAATTGCATTGTTTAATTTGGAATTTGCTTCATAAAGTGGTTGGTTGCATGTGTACTATTGGAAAAAAGGTCCATACTTCTAATAAATGATTGGTAAAATGTTTGAACACGCTAAATGCATTGTGTTTACTAATATCATCGATTTAATGTTTAATATTTTTTCAATCAAGATTCTAATTATGAATGACTTGTCCACCATCTACCATTGCACCCCACTATGATGCAAAATCAAGAGAAGGCTACTAAATAAGCACATCTCATAGAGGAAGCATATGAAGCATGGTTGAATCACCTACACATTCAACTCCCACTACGTCTCAAGTCACCAATTCTAAAATTCTATAGTAACATTGGTTCTTCACATGTTGGATATGAAGACAATGATAAATAGGTTGGTATGGATGATTTCTTATGGGATACCCATGCCGTGGAGGGAAAGTTGTTACATGAAATCTAGAAATATGAGTTAGGGGATGATGCTCATATCCCCAATACCTTCTTCGAAAACCTGAAATCTACTTCCATCACCTTTCTCTTTGGATATCGATCAAGGTCTACCCAACTAGGGATGACAATGTTACTATACAACTTGAAATCAATGTATGGTATGTCAAAAGCATGTTTATCAACACTACTAAGGTAATAAACTATGAAGTGCCCTATATTTTGACAAATATTGTCACACAGTTAGAAATGAAAAGAGATTTCATACATGCTTAATGACAATGTACATTTCTATTTCCCACTTATTGTAGGTTACTCATAGATAAGGTACTTCCAAGTGATAATGTCCTCCCCGACAACTAAAAAGAGGCAAATCCATTGCTGAAAAGTTTTGGTGATGAGTACATTTCATATACTCTTGTCTGAATGATTACAATATACACAAAGACAAATATTCAAAAAAATAGATATGTGAATAATGTGGGCATGATAGGTACCAAAATTTTTAAAAAGTGTAAGGCACATGGTCCTTGTTATCTCTCAAACTATAGGTTGGGAAAATCCCGACCCAATCCACGATATGGTGATAATTGTGAGAGAGTCTACCCACTGTCACCTTAGATAAGCCCTCCCCTCACTTTAGTGAAGGAGAAATACTACACAAGGGGGGAATCTCGGGTGACACTAGAGGGAAATGATATGGAAAGTGAGGTTATGGAAGATGATCCCCCTATAGGTCAAACTACTAAGTGGAAATTGGCTTGGGAACAAGTCTCATATATGGTTAATGGTATCCAAGTTCTTGAGTACCTGTGGAAGATAAGTGTACTTGCCTGAGACACAAGAAGAGACAAGTATACAAGCTCAAAGATTAAGTGGACAAGAAAATTAAGCTTGTTGTTCCAAACTACAACAGTAAATGAGAGTATATATCAACAAGGAATAAAGCTAATTACTGCAAATTTAACCACTCAAAGCATCAAATATTTATTGAGAAATGAAGCATAAGACAAGTAGATTAGTTCTCAACGCTTTAACACAAACTTCAGTGGTCTTATAGGGTTGTTGTATGAAGTTTTTAGAATATGTTTGTAACAACCAAGTGGCTATAACAAATATTTTCTATAGTAGCAAGTTCCATTAACGAGAACAAGCAAGTAATCCTACCAAAATTTCACCAAATAACAGTAGAATGATAGTAATGTCTTACTAGCGAATTTCCACGGTTGAAACGTAAGTTAAATTCAAAGATATAGAGTGGTTTGTTGCATCCCTAATGTATGTAGCTTTAAGTTATGACAAAAATAAGATATCCTTGGAAAAATAATATTCCCTAGTGGCTCAAGCAAGCTATTACAACATAGAATTGTTTCCACTTCAAACAATTTGAAAATCTCGTAAAATCACATTACCCAATGCAAGCAATTTTATTTCTCCAATGCAAAATTCAGATTAGTGCCTTTTAAAAAATGGGTAAATGTAGTCTTGGATGTAAGAGTTAGATCCACAACATCCCTAGGGGTGTAATCCCTTTTACTCCCTGGGGCATGCTAATCAAACTTGGGTAAATCTAGGAGGGTGTACACCCTTGTACTCCTCCTAGCAACCATGGTTAAAATTACTTGTCAATTAACAATGAGATGAAATTTCGGAGGAGGGTGTATGCACTTATATTCCTCCTAGGGTTTTAAACAAGAATAACATGGAACAAGAATAAAACACAAATAAACGAAAAAAATTCCTTACCAATTCCACAAGATGGAAGATCGAACCCTAGTTTACCAAGTAAATACCACCACAAAGCAAGACAATAAGCATCCAAGAGGTGTGCACCACCTTAGCTCCACAATATACCAAGAGAGATCACCAAAATAAATTTTCACAAGAGAGGGATATCCAATTTTTTCAAAGAGGGTGCAAATTTCAGCCAAGTATCTTCTCCAAGATGGGAGAGCTATAATAAAAATGAAATAGAAATGATCCTTGTTTATACAAAACTCCTAAAAAGTGTTTTTCCACTTAACTTAGGGAGACATTTCCCTTCATTTTTCCCATTTACAACATTAAATTCAATTTTCACATGAGAAAATCCCTAAAAAGGCATGACGTCACCCCTTTTAGGGCAACGTTTGACACTTTGAGCAAGTCGTTTGAGCTTGGAGATGAAACATCGGGCCTCCAAATTCCTCCTCCTTGTGCGTTAGGATCTCTTCCATCAAGCCAAGGCTTATCTCCATAAAAAAAGTGCCAAGTTTCAAGCCAACACCACCACAACCCAAACCCTATCCCCAACAAAACGTCAAGCCCCAAGATGTAGCACTCTAGTCTTCAAAGGCAAGGCATTGGGGTGATTAAAGGATATGATAGGTCATTCAAGGTGACTCTAAAGCCTCCAATGGCTACCATAATCATCCAATGTGTGGGCCATGGTATCCAACATGTGGGCTTCATGCCCCAAGGAATCCCAAGCTAGGCTTGTTCCTCCAAAATTGTCCACCAAGCAAGGTCCTGCAAAGACAATGAATACGCCCTTCAAGGATCTCAAGTCAAACGTATCATGATAAGCAAATCAAAAAAATAAAAGAGTCAACTAAGCATGTGTATAAAAAACCACCTCATCAAATTAACCAAGTGCTCAAATACCCTATGCAACTTGTTAATTTTAGGTATGGGGGGGTTGACAAAGTGACCTATTGGGTGAATCATTCCCTAAGTCAAGGAGTTTTTCCTGGGTGGACCCTCCTCTAAGCCATGTGGAGAATATGAAGTTGATGGGGGAAAGACTTTTGGGCATGGGGTTCATGACATACAAGGGATCATAGTGTCTCATTTATGGGTGCCTTTTTAGAGGGTGTGTTGTGTTGATATTATGGTAGCTGCGGGAGTTATTTACCTCCACGTGTGAACCTGATGAGAATAGAAGACTCTGGGAAGCAAGAGAAACCCTAATGAGTTGGCTAGTAACCCTAGAAGTCTTGTCGGCTCAAGAATATAATTTATATTAGGTTATTAGCCTCCAAGAGAAGAAGTCAACCATAAATAAAAATAATATACTGAACAAACACATATCCAGAAGGAGAAGTCGGCCTCGACAAATCTAGCAAAACCAATATAAATACAGGGCACCAGTTCTCATTTGACAATATCTCAGAATTGCAGTTCCCAATTTGGTGCGCATTGCAGCTCCAATTTGGTGCGCATGTGTGGAGGAGGGTTGCAGGTGCAGCTGTAGAGAAACTAGTTTCAATGTTGGCTTGGACTATCTATTGGTAAGGGTTTGGACTATCTGATCAACTATTGTTGGTGCGCTATCCTTGGAGGAAGATGCGCTACACCTTGTTTGGCTATCTAGCCTAGGGTTTGCTTCCGGAGGAATTCTCAATCAAGGTTAAGGTGCTCGGAGGGTGGCTTCGGCCTATGGTTGGGTGACAAGGGTATCGTCAATGGTAAAATGAGCAAACCATATTCTATATTCTAACAGGTTATGGGCCCACACCCCTTCAGTCAACCTAAAACACTGGAAGGAAACATAACCGCTAGATATTGAGCTCATTGAGGAACTGCCGCTAGGGTTACTAGCAGAAGCAGCTTCCAAGACACTACAACTAGGGTTACTAGCAGAAGCAGCTTCCAAGACACTACAACTAGGATCAGTGTGCCTTAGCCCAATGCATCTCCTGGTACTCTCAAAAAGCTAAGATGTAAAGTTTGAATTTCTAGTCAAATCTAGGGTTTGACCAAGTCAAGCAAGCCATGATGAACTCTATGAAGTCTGAGAACAAGTTAGATGGAGCCTCTAACTTCAGAGCGTGGAAGACAAGGATTGAACTCATCCTTGTCAGGAATAAAGTGCTGGATATCATGAAAGAAAATATCGTGAAGCCAGAGTTTGAAGAAGGAGAAGAGAAGGAACTGCAAAACGTTGCAGCTATGGAGAAGTTCAAAGATGTTGACATCAATGCCATGAGTATCATAGTGGATTCTATAAAATACCACTTGATACCCTACATCTCCCACCTCGACTCATCAAAGAAGATGTACGATGCCCTAACAAATATCTTCTCAGTCAGAAACATTGGACAAGTTATGAGTCTGAAGAATGAGCTCCGTGACATGAAGATGAATGAGGATGACAACATAACATCATACTTTGTAAGAATCTCCCAGTTAAAAGATCAACTAAAAGCTATTGAAGAGATCACTTCAGAGAAGGAATTAGTGAACATAGTACTCAATGGTCTTCCCAAGACATGGGATGCATTTTCCACAAGCATGAACACAAGAAAGGAATACCCAACATTTGAAGAACTTTGGAATTGATGTGCTCAAGAAGAATCAAGGATCAGTGCAAAAGAGAAACCCCAAAGAAGTATGATGATCAAGCCTTCACAACAAGATTCAAGAACTTCAGGAGGAAGCCAAATCAAGAGAAAGACATTTCCAAAGTACAATGCTTCAACTGTCAAAAGTACGGTCACTACAAGAATCAGTGTCCCGAGCTAAAGAAAAGGAAGGAGAAACATGAAGCATCGATTGCTGAAGAAAAATAACCTACAAAGAAGACTAAGCAGGATGGAAGAGACTTCTTCTTCTAAAAGGGTAACAACACTCTTCTTAATTCTTGTACATATCTTGTTTGCATCGTCTCTGTACATATCTTGTATATCTATCTCTTAGAAAGATAAAATTTTCCAAGAAGAACTATATCCATGGAAGAACAACAAGATAAGGATTGCTATACAAGAAAAGATGAAATATATCATGTGAAATCTATTACAAGATACGCCAAAATCAGAATCAATCTTGAAGAGACTTAGAAGAAGCAAAGACAGAAAGAAGTCAGCAATCGAAAGGAAATTGGAAAAAGACTTATGACGTTTTGTAGAAGACAACAAGATGAAAGCATGGACTCTGTTAGACAAGAAATCCAATTATATATTGCAGAAGACAATAAGGATGCAAATAAAAGCATGGACTCTGTTAAATGGAGTGAGCCGATTATATGCACTTGTATATGAAGCAAGGATTAGGAGGGAGCTAATCCTATGATCCATTGAAGATGATGAAATATATATATCCATGGTAGCAGCCATGATAGACAGTACGTGCCCAGTTCAACCACAGAAGAAGACTTCTTTGAAGACAAGCCTTAAAGTATTCATGGTTGTCCATCCAGATCCATGATCCCATGATGAAGGGAAGAAGTGGAATCTATAGGGCATGGAATCTATAAGAAACTCCATGGACCCAAAAGAAAAAGAAAAACATGAAGAAGAACATGAAGATTCCAAGAAAGAAAGAGGAACCAAAACAACCAGTCATTGTATCAAGAATCACAAGATTACCAGCCTGATAAAAGCAATCAAGCAGAAGAACTGGAAGTCATGATAAAGAACAGTGTATAGAAGACTTATGAATAAAAGAATTACAAGATCTAGAACTAGAGGTTCTCCCATATGGAGGGAGAAGATTATGATAGCTACTTGTTCCAGTAAACCAGACTTATCTCTACATAAGTCATTATATCATCCGCGACATCCATGAGTCGGAATTCTACATCAGATGAATGCAAAGAATGTTCTCCAGAGAAATTGAATAAAGAGCGTATGAAGAGCAATCTCAAGACCTTGAAGCATACCAGAAAGAGACTCATGTATGCAGATAAGAAGAAGATAACTTGGTGGAGAACCTCTAGTGCACAACAGAAGTGTGGTGAAGATTTCCTATAAAGATGACTACTCAGTAGATCAGATCTTATGATGACAAAAGAAGTGCCACATAGATATGTTCCAGCTTTCCAACTATGATATACTCTATTGTTCAGATTTACATGAATCCTTCACAGTGTTCCAAACTAAAGTACATTTGAAATAAAGTATTACATTATCCATGATGAAGTACCAGAAAGGAGAAAATGATTTCTCCAATACATATCTCCACAGATGAGCAAATAAGCAAACATTTTGATAAAGCTTCTATCCAAGATGAAAGAGTTTGCGTACTCAAGCTGGAGCTCGTGAAAATAAATTCCTTATTGAGAAAGGAAGAAATGACTCCCAGGTTGGGAGGGAGCACTGAAAATATTATTGAAGACATTCATTGAAAAATAGTCCATCTTGGATAGATGCTTTCCTGTTCGGAAAGTGGATTGATATTTCTGACGAACAGTGAATTTCCATTATGGTTAACATGGGAAGTAGTCTGATTGATGATGTATCATAGACATCGACTTCCCATTGTGGTTAACATGGGGAGTGGTCTAGGGCAGTCTCTCTTCTTGAGGGTTACTCAAGAAGACTGGCCCGCCTCGCCAGACAACGATTTCTCATTGTGGTTAACATGAGGAATGGTCCATTTTGGAGGTTGATGCAAGACAGTATTTTCCTCTTGTGGTTAATGGAGGAAATGGTCCAGACAGTCATTCCTTAGGGTTATACATTCTCTCCAGGGTGCACTTTGATTAGTGTAGGAGGAATGGCCCAAGGTGGGGAATGGTCCAGGCTCAACAATCAGGGACATACATTCCTTAGGGTTATACATTCTCTCCAGGGCACACTTTGATTAGTGTAGGAGGAATGGCCCAGGGTACGGAATGGCCTAGACTCAGACATTCCTTAGGGTTTATACATTATGTCCAGGGTGCACTTTGATTAGTGTAGGAAGAATGGCCCAGGGTGAGGAATGGTCCATGCTCAGAAATCAGAAACAATCCTTCTTCCTTGTTTGAGAAGAATAGGGCAGATAGCCCATTGCTGATGAGGGTAGATATTCTTTCATATATCACAGACGTGAGTGAAAGATTGGCCCAGATAATTCAATTTATATCATAACATTGTTTCTGTGCAGGTTGCTATCAGATGTTTGTTACGAAGACAATAGATATAGACTACTGTAGTGGATGTGTTCCACTGTTCGTGAGGCAGATATTCTTTCATAACTCATAGATGTGAGTGAAATATTGGCCCAAATAATTCAGTATATATCATAACATTGTTTCTATGCAGGTTGCTATCAAATGTTTGTTATGAAGACTGTATGACAGTAGATGAGGATTACTGTGGTGGATATGTTCCATTGTTCGCAACCATACGTTGTTGATCAAATACTTGTGTGTTACTTGGTGTGGTAGTGAACCACTGGATTATAGTTATGTACTACTATGGATAGACACAGTTGTGTTCTATTTCTGTTCTAACCGCCTTGAAGACTATCAACAGTTTATTGGAAATAATCACCATCCAGACGAATGATGAACATAGATTTTCCAGATGGAAATTGGTTCAGAGCATTTATTCCTCTAGATTATAAGAGTGGCTCTTGTATCACTCTATGGTATGAGTGACTTATCCAACATCATGTCTAATTACTCATATGAAGTATGGTTTTGAGAGATGATGCAACTGATGGTGATGGTGATGCTCATGATCTAGTCATGAGATAGTCTAGATGACTATATTGATGCTACCGGGTAAATGGTATGTTTTTGTGCTCAAGACCATTACCTGTAATACCTCCCTATCTAGGAGGGAGTGTTGATATTATGGTAGCTACGGGAGGTATTTACCTCCACGTGTGAACATGATGAGAATAGAAGACTCCGGGAAGCAAGAGAAACCCTAATGAGTTGGCTAATAACCCTAGAAGTCTTGTCGGCTCAAGAATATAATTTATATTAGGTTATTAGCCTCCAAGAGAAGAAGTCGACCAAAAATGATAATAATATACTTAACAGACACATATCTAGAAGGAGAAGTCAGCCCTAGCAAATCTGGTAGAACCATTATAAATACAGGGCACCAGTTCTCATTTGACAGCATCTCAGAATTGCAATTCCCAGTTTGGTGCACACTACAACTCCAGTTTGGTGCGCACGTGTGGAGGAGGGTTGCAGGTGCAGTAACAACAACTAGTTTCAGTGTTGGCTTGGAATATCTATTGGCGAGGGTTTTGACTATCTGATCAACTATTGTTGGTGCGTTATCCTTGGAGGAAGATGCGTTACACCTTGTTTGGCTATCTAGCCTAGGGTTTTCTTTCAGAGGAATTCTCAGTCAAGGTTAAGGTGCTCGGAGGGTGGCTTCGGCCTATGGTTGGGTTATGAGGGTATCGTCAATGGTAAAATGAGCACATCTTGACTTGGTCAAACCCTAGATTTGACTAGAAATTCAAACTTTACGTCTTGTCTTTCTGAGAGTTCCAGGAGATGCACTGGGCTAGGGTGCACTGATCTATCCAGAGATTAGGTCAATCCATTCACTTAAGGTGCCTCAACAAGAGGTTTAGGGTTTCTGCAACTGCACCTGCTAGTAACCCTAGCTGTAGTGTCTTGGAAGCTGCTTCTGCTAGTAACCCTAGTGACAATTCCTCAATGAGCTTAATATCTAGCAGTTATGTTTCCTTCTAGTGTTTTAGGCTGACTGAAGGGGTGTGGGCCCATAACCTGTAATACCTCCCTAGCTAGGAGGGAGTGTTGATATTATGGTAGCTACGGGAGGTATTTACCTCCATGTGTGAACCTAACGAGAATAGAAGACTCCGGGAAGCAAGAGAAACCCTAATGAGTTGACTAATAACCCTAGAAGTCTTGTCGGCTCAAGAATATAATTTATATTACGTTATTAGCCTCCAAGAGTAGAAGTCGGTCAGAAATAATAATAATATATTAAATAGACACATATCTAGAAGGAGAAGTCGGCCCCAACAAATCTGACAGAACTAGTATAAATGCAGGGCGCCAGTTCTCGTTTGACAACATCTCAGAATTGCAGTTCCCAGTTTGGTGCGCACTACAACTCCAATTTGGTGCACATGTGTGGAGGAGGGTTGCAGGTGCAGGTGCAACAACAACTAGTTTCAGTGTTGGTTTGGACTATCTATTGGCGAGGGTTTGGACTATTTGATCAGCTATTGTTGGTGCGCTATCCTTGGAGGAAGATGCGCTACACCTTGTTTGACTATCTAGCCTAGGGTTTGCTTCTGGAGGAATTCTCAGTCAAGGCTAAGGTGCTCGGAGGGTGGCTTCAGCCTGTGGTTGGGTGATGAGGGTATCGTCAATGGTAAAATGAGCACACCATCTTCTATATTCTAACATGTTGCACCTTCCTTTTCAATGCATCCTTTTCCCAAGGACATTTAATGCCATTAATTAATTAATGTCCAGAACAACTAGGTACTCCCTATGGGGTAACATATAGCTTGGGGGAAAGTAACACGGTGTCACTTGAAGGGAGAGGTACATAGAGTGCCACGAGGGTAAAGTCTAGCTTGTAATGCATTTGTGTAGGACATTTATATATATGTGTTTGATTTTGTAAGTCTTTGAATTTCTAGGAGAAACATTTCATTTTTCTGAAGACCTCTTTTGGACGATCATATAGAAGGTTATGATTTGTATTTTATCTTTTTCCAGCTACATTCCCTCTAGGCTTTCAGCCCCTTCTTCCCATGAAATGAGGGACAATCCCTTCTTGGTTCAGTACACCCGAAAATCCCAAAATATAAGGAGGAGAGGGGATGAAGTGTGAAAAGTGGTAAGTATGATCAAGAATGGAACGATGACTTGTCAAGGGGACCTCCCAGTAGCAAACCCATCCCTAAGGGTGACCACTTACTAGGACGCAATGTCAACCACCAAGGTGAAACAAGGCAAAGAGAATATATTCCAAGCATACATTACATAATCAAAAGAAGATTTAAATGCAACACACTCAATGACTCAAATATTGAAATGCAACTCACCATAATACCTGGCTTGTACCTCATGGAGGAAGACCCAATGCCTTTCAAAATCAAGCTGATGTGGTGGATACCATCATGATGAATATGAGATCTGTGGTGGTGAGGTGGGCCTCTATCTGTGAAAGTGGACACTGTCAGCCATCTGCCTCTCACTACTCCATATATGCAACCTGAGGGCCTCAAGACATCATCTCCTTAGTTATCCCTAGGAAATGGGGATAACATCTAGCTCCTACTTGGGGACATGTACTCGTCGTAGAGTGCATGAGAACCTCAACATCTTCTGGTTAGACCCGTGTCTGCATTGAAACATAAAACCAAAAAATCTAGGGTGGCTCTACTCACCCTTTGTCCATATAATCAAAATCAAAATTTCAAAATTGATAACTAATCTAGAAAAGAAAATTTCGCACCTTTTTTTTCAGAAAATTTCTAAACTAAATATGTAATATGATGAAATCAGTATGCAAGTAGAGTGAAAAATGAAACATGAAATGCGACTAATCTACTATAAGCAATCAAGATGCAAATGCAAGAAAGCAAGATGTGTTGATGATTACAGCTGCGTGAGACATCCTCCAGGACATAAACTGAGTGAGTCGGCCTGAGAGAGAGCCCATGAGTTAGGTGTGCCCATGAGTTGGGTGTGCCAATGAGATGAGTGTGTAGTTCCTCTTTGAGACGGATATGGAAAGCTTTGTGCCCCTGTGTAGGGAAGATGCCCATGAGCTGGGTATGTCGTTCTCTCTGAGACGAAGATGAAACGATGTGTGCCCCTGAGAAGGGAAGATGCCCATGAGATGGGTGTATCGTTTGAGATGAAACGATGTGTACCCCTATGAGGGGTGAAGGATCCCATGTGATGGGTTTACTGTTCTCCTATGTGCAGAGAGTTGAGATGATGTGATACTCCAAATGATTCTCCTGTGAGACTCAGTGAGATATAGATCTATTGAGTAGGACGTCCTTGTGACTGAGCATAGGTGGACATGATCTTAGTGGTTGAGCACTAGTGAGTGTGTGTCCTGATGATTCTCTTGTGAGACGCAGTGAGATAGAGATTTGTTGACTTGGACGTCCATGTGGCTTAGTACAGGTGGACGTGCCCCTAGTGGATGAGCACTAGTGGGCATGTGAGATCCCTTGCTATATTGTCTAAGAGTCAGAATTACATGTAACCCTAATTGTGATGTAAAGGGTACATGTCGGCCCCACCATAAAGTGAAAGATAATTAATATTGTAATTATTAACTGTATTTTGAGTTATTAAGGTCGGCCCTGTTGTGCTAATAGAAACCACTTTTGATGTGTCTAGTGTAATATAAATAAAGGTGATTTCCCCATTAAAGAAACACAACACACATGTGAGTTTGTAAATTTCAGCAAGTAATTGTTCTAGGGATTAAGTGCACACCTCTCTTGGGCGCTAGTCTTCTTGGTTTTGTGAGCACCCTTTTGTGTTCTAGGTTTATGGTGTGGGAAGTATTTCTCTTGACGAATATAACAAAGGATTGGCTGGGTTTTCTTCCCTTTTTGAGAAGGGTTTCCCAGGATACTTCTTGTGTACTTGTGCATGGTATTTCTTCTTGTGATCTTGGTTACTGCAACAAATTGTTTATGGTGTAACTCCAATTGTCTATGGTTCAATTAAAATGCTAAAATTGGAATAAAATTCATGCTTGAGCCTAGCTTAGTGAAAATTCAACAAGATGAGCTACCTATTTACCTGGGGCCTGGGCCCTGAAGAAGTCAAGTGCCTTGAATGTAGGGTTGGAGAAGAGACCCATCTACTGGTAATGGCATCTTTTTTCCGTCCAAGTATGTCAAGTAGTATTTCTCTTTCTCAGACTTCTTCTTGATGATGTAAGGGCCAAGCCAAGAGACATCATCCTTCTGATCATATTTAGGTTTTCCCTTCCTCTTATCCCGCATGCATGTAATACTTCCTTCACTGTAGTTTATCTAAGGTATATTCTCTATGTAAGGATAGGAATGAGGTTTTGCATTGACTACATCTTTAATAGCCTTCTCACGTTCTTTTTCTTTAATACCTTAATAGACATTGGTTCTTTCCCTTGGAAATTCACAATCTTCTCCTTGTATTCATCCGTCCTTGGGAGTAGTGCATCTATGCAATCTTCCAGCGCAAAAGGTAGGTCCCATGGATCATACTCTATGATCTAGTGAGGTATGTCAAAGTCACACTCACTAGTGTAATCAATATTGTTGGGATCCATCACATGCTTCTCAACCCTCTCTCGACTATATAGAATCTCAAAAGTACCATCCCCCATGGGAATATGTGAGTAGGTGAGATCCATACTAAGAAAACCCCAAGAGCATCAGACCAGGTTATTGAAAGAATCATTCCCCAAGCATCTGGAGCGTCAATCACCACTATGTTCATAATGAGGCTGATATGAGGAAAATCCAACAAATAAACTTCATCGTCTTCCATGATCTTGTAAACCTTGACTTTATTGGAATCAATACCACTGAAATTCCCATATGGTCAGGTTTCCTTTAGACCGAGTTGTTCCATCACCTTTAGGGACATCACATTTGTTGAGGCCCCATAGTCAAACATACAATTTCTCAAGAAAATACCATTTATCCCCAAAGAAAGATACAAGGCAGGGTTCCGATCCTTCTGTCGATCAAGATACATGGTATTCAAGATTATTGGAGGATCCTCCTTTTCGTATATTACTTTCACTGACTTCAAGACTTCTTTCCTCACAGATTGGATCTTCCACACATTCTTCATAGGGACTATCATATTCAACTTCCCAAACATGGATGGTACATCTATGTTCAACTAAATCTCCTCTTCTGTTGAAGTTGGTTTTGGAAGCAATTCACGGACTGGAGGTGGAGGTGGAGGTGGTGGGACCACCTTCTCTGCAGATGGAAGAGGAACTTCATCCTATGGCTGAAGTGGAGTGGAAGATTGTACCGGAGGAACTGAAGCCCTATTTCTTCTTGCGTACGTCAAAATTTCATTTTTCCTCAATTCCTTTCTATGATCCTCTATTAATCGATTTAACACTCGGAGTCGTCCTTCTCTAGATTTTATTTTTATGAGTTCATCAATTTGTTCCTGAGTGATATCTTCTTCTCGAAAGTTATAGATCATGTCCATGAAGTTCATAGTATCATGAGAGTTTTCATCACGTTGGGGACATTCATCCTCCCGATGAGGTTCTTGACATAGAGAACACCATGGTGTTTATTTTGTATTGACCATTCCAACTAGGTTCAATGTGTCATGAGCCTTTTTCTCTTATTGAGGCTTCAACCTCCAACCTATAGCATCCCTCTATTTTATAGTAAATTGAGGTATGAAGGCAAGCTGATTTATTTCTACAGTGGTCAAGCGATCCATGATCTAATTCCAAGCTTGGACAAACTGAGTACTCATATGGTCGATCTTTTGATTCAAGAGAGAAATTGGATCTGGTTTACTGCTACTGGAAGCTTTGGTCTTTGCTTCTATACTGACATGAGGATACTGAAAAGGGTCAACCTTTGAGTCAAGAATATTCTCTCCAATCTCTATGCTATACTCTTTAGCTTCTGCCAAACTAGTGGGATTCTTATCCTTCAAGATGAAATCAATTT